>JAJTUV010003489.1:0-53452 GCA_021653895.1 Mastomys natalensis
CCAATAAACATAATGATTAATATAATTCTGTGCATAGTTTATTGGTAACATATAATGTATAATTTCATCATCTTTATAATATATGGTTTCTAAGGCAGATTTGGCCATAAGGGATGTGTATAATCTCTGGAAGAGAAAGTGTGGGGCTTAGAGACATGGCTCATCTGTTAAGTGCAAGTATTATTTTTACAGAGCACCTGAGTTCTGTTCCCTGTACCTACAAGGGTGGCACTCAGCCACCTGTACCTCCAGCACTGGGGGATTTGATATCCTCTTCTGGTCTTAGTAGGCACTCACCTGTCTCTCTCTCTCTCTCTCTCTCTCTCTCACACACACACACACACACAACACGCACACACAATCAATAGATAAAAGTGATAAACTTTCTAAAAAGGAGAGAAAATATGTATTATAATTTAAATGATATAGTTAAATAATAAACTATAAGGTATATTTATGGGATATACCTACAAGAATGCCTATTGCAGAGTTATTTCATAATAATAATGCTGGGCTAACCTTAATATAAAAAAGATATTGTTTAATCATATTATAGTCTGACTACAATGGGATATTTTTATAATGGACTAATTATGACTCATTAAAATATTTACATCATATGGTTAGGTCAAAGACATATTAACCATAGTATTTATAATAGAAGCTTATTTTGAAAGATACATGCATAAGTCTTAGTGGGAGAAAGTTTGGACCAAATATTATCTTGGGCGGATTTTATTTTATTTTTTGATTTGAGACAGTGCTTTTATACATAACTTTGGCTGTCCTGAAACTCACTCTGTAGACCAGGCTAACCTTGAACTTAGAGATTCAAATGCCTCTGCTACCCAGGTGCTGGGATTAATGGTGTTTGCCACCATGCCTGATTGATTTTAAACGATAATTTCTAGAGTTCACAATTCAACTTCTTAAAGACGATTAAAATAAATGTATGTTCAGCAAATGAAAGCGGAAAAAGATCTGAGATGCAAAAGGAAATCTAAAAGGAAGGCGGAGAAGGACCAAACATACTAGAACTTTGGTGGCAGGAAAGCAAAGGGCAGGGGGTTCTCTGGGAAGAGGAAGGAAACTACGAAGGGCAGGGATGATAGGGGATGGGAAGAATGAATGAGGACAAAAACCATTTCACATAGATGTGAAAATTCATGAAACCCACCACTCTGTATGCTAACTTAAGAAAAATCACTTAGAAAAACTGACTATTTTCATAATTCAGTCACCTGTGTAACACAAAGGAAAATTCTTTTTATCTTAAGTCGTGAAGTCTGCCTACCATTTTCGTCCAGTAGAACGGACCATTCCCACTAGAAATTATGTGTTTAGGAGCTCAGACTTCTCAGCACAGCTTCTGCTGATGCTGAAGTGCATTGCCCAAGCCCTCTCTTTCCAGTTCCAGCCTGTTCTCCCTGTGAGACCTGCTTATTCGGTGCCGGCTCACGTGTTGCACCCATTAAGATCCTCAGGTTTGATAAGTGCTAGTAATTTGACAGGTCATGTTCCACTGAATACCAATCCATCAAGAGTCTTATGTGCGCAAAGTGCTTTAGGCAGCACTTAGAAGTGAGAACCGTAGGTCGTGCCTTGAAGGATCCTCCAGGACTCACAATGGGAAAGTCTCAATTCAGGAAGTCATCCTCGGCTTCAAATGACTCAAATGGGCAGATGTATTTCCCCACAGGGACGTCATTCACAGGACTGTATTCGTGTATGGTCCAGTTTTTAAAATATTACGCGGTGCTATGGAAACACTGTGGTGGATTTACAGTGGATTTATAATGTCTACTAAACTCACCTGCAGCTCATTTGGAGTTTAGGAGTTGCCATCATTGGGCAGCTATGATAGACAATGCAGGCACTGCTCGTCTCCCCTTTTAAGTAGAGAGAGACAGGAGGAGAGGATGGAAAGTCAATGGGGTTTGAGGTAGAGGTGGGATAAGGACTATCGACTATTGCGATGCCAGGACAGCGAGCCAAGAAAGCAAGCAAAAGGATGAAGAGACGGAAGACCAGGGTACTGGTGGTCCTCTACTAAGGGTGTGAGAAGGTCTAGATGGCTTATGATACAATCCTTTCCTCTTGCTGGGGTTCAGATGCAGTATACCAATTCCCATCATGTTCCCAGCAGCTGGATGTGGCTGAGATTCACCCTGTAGGATGGCCCAGACACCTCTCATTGTCTGGAATATGCAAATGGCAGTGTTAGGTTGCCTTTGATAAAGACTGTATCTTGACAGTCTGAGCCTGGACCTTTATGGGGCAAAAAACAAACAACAACAACAAAACCCCAAAAAAAGCCAGACTCAGAGCAGACAGTACAAAAGCAGCAAAAAGTACTCTTTTTATACAGGAATTTCCCTGACACATAAAAAATTGAAATTAAAGTTTGTCTTCCTGGGAAAGAACTCAGGGAGAAAAGAAGATGGCAGGTGGACCACCTCATGGATATGTGTCTTTGTTCCTTTTCCCTGTGATGAAACACTTTGATCAAAGCAACTTAACAGAGAGTGAGGGTTTATTTGGCTCAGAGTTCCAGGTTACAGGCTATCCTTGAGGGAAAGTACAGAGCAAGAGGCTTGAGAGAACTGGTCACATTTCAGCCACAGTCAAGAGGAAGATCAATGGATCAATTGATGCATCTCAATGCTTCGTCAACTTTCTCCCTTTTCAGTAGAGGATCCCAGCTTAGGAAAAGATGCTGATGTGGCCCACCCAGAGTGGTCCTCCAATATAAATCAACATAATAAAGATAAACGGCACAGACTTTCACTCCTTGCCCCATCTTTTCTGTTTTAAAAATAAATCATCTTGTTCTCATGAACAGTTGAAGCCAATGAGGAATTGTATTAATCTACACTCCAACTTCTAGAAAAATTTATGGAACTGGAGGCTAAGAATTCTGATATGTATTCAAAGTAATTCTCTATTTCTTCCATTTTAGCGCCCTTACTTTCTGGCACATCTGAGACAATGCTCTTGTCCCTGTTCTACAGATGGAGAACATGACTCAGAGAGATGAAGCTGTCTGCCCAGTTCTGCACAGTGTCACCTCGCCAAGCGAGAAGGGAGACTCAAGTGCCACAGAGGCTCCCCCAGGCAAGGTGTTGCAAATATCCCCTCCTCCCTCAGGATCTATTCTGGAAGCTCACAATTATTTGATCTTCAGTAAGCTAAGTGCCATTCTATAACTAATTATTTTTAATTACATCCTACTGAGAGAGTTAGGCTGTGATCTTTGTCAGGCTCTCTGGGCTCCTGCTGTGTGCGCTGCAGCTGTTCTAGCTGGTGATTAAAAGATGATTTTCATCTTTCACAATGATTATTTATCTCATGTTTCTCTAGTGTTCTCCAAAGATACTGTCACCTCGGTTGCTCCCAATGATGAAGCCACACCCTCTCCAGATATTTGGACCAGACATCCAAGAAGCACAGTGTTCTACACTCTGTTTTCTCTGGTTCAGCTTCCATCCTTCCTCATACTTCTTCCCCAAAGGCGTCTGCAGTTCAGTTTTCTCACTGAGGTTGTGATAATAAAAGCGAAGCTCTATAAATGGGAAGCCTGGGCTTTGGGCATGATGGAGGGTCAGAATGAGGGGCAATTTTCTCTAGAAGCATGAGGCGGGGTCCCTGGCTCCAGCTTCCCTCTACCCCACCCCACCCCTGGCTTTGTCCTCAGCACCTGGCTGACACCCTGCTTTCTCAGAGTCCAGTTGCGACTCCAGGGTGAAGGAACACTGGCAGCTCCTGAGGCTAAGTATGGAGGCAGCAGAGTTAGAAGGAACCAGCATGCTGGACTAAATTATTTGTTTCCTCATTCTGTTATTGTCTTGCTGGAACTCTGGTGGTGAGCTCAGGCTGCATACAGACTAGGGGTGTTTCAATCCACATCGGAGTAGCCTTTTAAGAGAGAAACTGTTCGCAGAAGCACTTCTACTGGGAGGTGTGAATCCCAGATCCTCCATTCCAGTTTTTGGTAGCACTTCTCAGTTGGAAGGGATACCCACTGGGGGAATAGCTCTTTAAAAGCAGGACACATTTGTACCACTTCACTTGTCCTCAGAGTATTAACAATTGTCACTTGAAAATGGAGATGTTTACCTTCTGTTCCGTCCCTGTCCCCTTAATGTTACCAAGGTCCTCTAGCCATCTGATCAGGGGCTCCAGGAAAGGTCAGAGGTTCTTTCCTATTCTGAAATGTCTATTATTTCCCCCATATATCAGTTCTCCCATTGATCTTAGCTCTGTCCTCTGATGCTATGCTGAAATGCTCGATGGAGGATGGGGGTGAGGGGTCCGGGGGTGGGAGGGTGGGCGTGGCTCTGCCACTGTGGATCCTCTCAACTCTTGAAGGGCTGGCATGCTGTGGTTCCACCCATGTCTCCCGGTATAAACACCCCCAGCTCCTCTAGTCAGCCTTTCCTTCTCCAAGTGTCCAGACTCATTGATTGTGACCACCTGTGCACAGACATGAGCGCTTGCCCAAAATTCTCTGTGCAGTAATTGTTGGCAGGGTAGTGAATGTATACTCAATAAGTTTTATGTTGGTAATTCACATGCTAATTTGTGAAGTACACAATTCAATGACCCTAGCATGTTCGTAGCCCAAATTCTGTACCAACTGAACACCAACACCCACACACCCAGTCCCACCACTCCATGTCTCCACTCTTCTGTGTTCTGACCAGATGGACTTGAGTATTCTAGGTATATCATGTAAGTTGAATATTTGGGTTTTTTTGTTTTTTGTCTTTTGTATGTGGGGGTCTGGGTTATTTCACATTCACATACATTTTTTGAGCCCCATCTGTTTTGCTGTATATACCAGAACCTCGTCCCTATACAGTTTCAGGTTTCACGCTGGTTTCAGGGACTGAGCTCAGTATCACCTTTGCATAGCAATCACACTGTTGACTGACTGTCTCCCCAGCCTCTTGCTCCTTTTAAAGCAGTGGCTCTCAACCTTCCCAGTGCTACAGCCCTTTAAAAACAGTTCTTCATGAGGAGACACCCAACCATAAAATTATTTTTGTTGCTACTTTGTAACTGTAATTTTGATACTGTTATGAATTGTAATGTAAATATCTGTGTTTTCCAATGCTCTTAGGTGACCCAGGGGATTTGACCTCCAAAAGAATCACTACCCACTGATGGAGAACCATTGTTTTAAAGGATGAATAATATTTCACATGATGGATATACAGCATTTTGCTCGTCTATTCTCTTCTGGGTGAATAGCTCCAACTTTTGGGGTACACTGAGTAATGGTACTGTGAAGACATTGAGTCCTCATTTCAACTCTGTTGAGTACTCTTAAGAATGGAAGCTCTGGGTCAGCATGTATTCTATTTAACTGTTTGAGAACCACTGTGCTGTTTCCTGCACTGAATGTACCAGTTCACATTTCCTTCAGCAAGGCAGGGGTTCTAGTTTGTACAGCACCTACCCTTATCTACTTCCTTCTTGGCAACAGTTGGTGTAATGGTCATGATGCATAACTTGTTTTGATTTAAATGTCTCTAAGGCCTATGGCAGCAGAACATTTTTTTTTTCATATCAATGTGCTTGTAAGACATAACCAGAGTAATCAATGTTCTTCAGATAGTAGTTGAACAAGACTTAAGAGTTTAATCCGCTAAAGGTTCATTGAACAAAGAGAACAAAGACAAACTGACTTTTGAGGAGCACACTTTCAGTGGTTAACTCGTCTAGAAATAGCTGACTAAAGTTCCTGTGTCTTGCGCATTAGAACATTCTAAAAACCTGGTTCCGCAGTGAGTTCTTTTTTTTTTTGTAAAGATTCATTTTCTTTTTAATTATGTGTATTGTGTGTATTGTACATGTTGGTGTGTGGGTTGCAAGTGCATGCAGGTGTCAAAGAAGCCAGAAGGGGGTATCTTTTCTTCAGGAGGTGGAGTTTTGCTGATGGCTCCTAACATGGGTCTCATTTTGCTATTGATCCTTTGAACTGCTGAATCTGGAAAACGCTTTGCACTAGAGCAGGATCTCAATGAACTTGGCCTTTATCTACTTTGTCAGCAGCGTGTGCTACTATTTGGTTCTGGTATCTGACTGAACTACCTTGCTTTGTGTGGTCAGCCATAGATTTGGCCTGATTTCTCAGTCCCCATTAAAGACCTAATGCATACAAGTGCTAGTGGCTGGGGCAGAAGTGAGTACTGTGGGGGTTACTGTTGACTTTCCTCTTGATGAGATTTAGAATCCTGAATTTAGGATAGGTCTGTGAGGCATTTTCTAGATGAGGCTAATGGAGGTGAGAAGATCCTTCTTAATGTGGGAGATGTCATTTTATGGGCTGAGGTCCCAAATGGAATCAAAACAAACAACAAACAAACAAACAACAAAACAAAAAAACGAGCTCGCTCATGTCACTCACTCATCCCTCTGCTTCCTGACTGTGAACTCATTATCAACCTGCATTCAAGAAGCCTCAGTCTGCTGCTGCCCTGATGTCCTCGCCATGATGGGCTGTTGCCTCATACCACGCCCCCAGATGAAATCTTTCTTCCTTGACTTGCTTTTGTCAGGCACTTTGTCACAGCAACAGGGTGGGTAATTAAAACGAGGCTTGAACTTGATTCGCCTCTGAAGACCTTCTATTTCCTAGATTTGGAATGTGATCACTGCTCCCTAAGTGGTAGCTACATATTCTTGTGTTCCCCCTGGGAGCAGTGTGAGCCTCTCTAGTAAATACTGCTGACTTTCATTAACCTATGAGCTCACTAGTCCAGCAACTCAACAAAAATGAAATCTGGTGAGATTGAGGTGAATGTTAGCATATCTGGGTCAAGTCTTTATTATCATTATTACCGTTTATGTACTTTAAAAAGGCATAAACAAAAATTCTCCTCTATACAATGAGCTGTTACTCTTTTGATTGAAGATTTAGACATTGTTAGTTAGGATTCCCTTCTTATTTATTCCCATGTTGGTGTTGCATATTAAAATCACCTCCAAGCCTTCAGTTTTTTCAAGTGAAATAATACCTACTATTTGCACATTCTCCAAAATATATTCACATTTAACTTGCAAATGATTTTTTCCTATTCTCCAGGTCATATCTCATTGCTATATGAACTTATTAAAATGCTGAGCTCAAAGCAATCTGCTCCATTAAGTTTAAGACTGTGGCTAGGAAGATAGCTCAGTCGGTAGTTTGCTGGGCAAGAATAGAGACTCCAGTTTTATCTCTAGAACCCAAGTCCAAATGCAGGGCGTTCTGGTGTACAGTTCTAATTCCAGCACTGGAGAGATGGAGAAAGGTGGGATTCCTGGCCAGCTTAGTTACTTTGGCAAGTCCCAGTGAGATACTATGTCTCAAAAATTGATTCGGATAACCACTGAGAAAGGTGCCTAAAACAGACCTCTAGCTTCTACATGCACATGCATACTTTGTACAACACACACACGCACACACACATGCCTACTCCTGTTTCTTCTTGATTCCCAAGGTTCTGAAAGCTAGAAGGCTATCCTATCATCTAACTTTCCTTTGCATCATGGAATTCCTTCTTTAAGGCTGCAAGAGAACCCACAGGTTGGGAAGTAGGCATCTCTGGAGCCCCAGTTAGGGCTCCCCTGGAGAGAGGATAGCTCATCAAAGCAGGCAGGAAGCAGAGCCACCTCACCACCACTCTTTGAAGTCCTATGCTCAGTTAGTCCCACAGTTCCTGTATCTCTGTGCTGGGTAACTGGTGAGCTCATTCCTGCTGTGTGTATGTTTGAAAAGAAAGAAACAAAGAAGACACACTGGTGGGGTCCAGGGCATGTGAAAATGCACAGCAGTGCTGAGCAATGCCCTCTCCACTATCTGTTCTTGTCTGTGAAGCTTGTTCAGGCTCCTTCTGGATCTCGCTGCAAGAAAACAATCACAGACAAAATGGGGAAGAGGGTGTTGTGGGCAGGGTGGAGAGGCAAACGTAAGCAACCTGTCATTGCTATGAGATCTTGCTCTGTCCTCCCAAGACTCTTCGGTCTTTGCGATCTCCATCAAACGAGTTCAGAGGAGACCAAGAACACAGTACAGAAGCAGAGCTGGAGGGTGAGAGCAGACATGGTCAAGAGACTACTTACTGTAGGAGAAAGCACTCTCTCACAGCATGCTAGCCAATAATGGCAGAGATGTTTGTGCCTGCTGACATTTTTGGGTGAGCTTTACACTGTTTCTAAAGTCCCTAGAAGCACAGGTAGGTTTCCCGAGGGTCAGTTTCCTGGGTCCACTTGGATGAATTCTCAAAGAAAGGAACAACGAGTCTTTGCTCTTTACCAGAGAGCCTTCCTGATAGATAGCCATCTTACCATCTTCCACACAGCTTGGAATGTTTCCATTTAGGGCCAGAGACAGGGCTCAGATGGCAACCTCTGGACCAGTAACCAGAGTCATGTAATTCCAGTTCCTGGTTTTGTGACCTGCTAATTGTAAGGGAAGGGGTACGGATGACCTTCAAGAGAACTCATACCTGAGTAGCTACCAACATCATGACTAAATCACCAGGTATACTCTCAAAATAAGAGTTCATAGGCATTTTCCAGGCAGTATCAACTCTTGCCAGCCTTATCTATCAAGAGAGAAGCTAACCACTACTTTGTGGTTACGTGAGGAAAGCAAGCACACACCTTCAGACTCTGAAAACACTGTCATCGATGATCTAATGAACTTCCTCCTAACAAAGCAGGCTTGTTGACAAGGTTACCCCCTTCCCATGGAGCTGTTCATCAGAGACACAGACTCAATAGGGATGAGGTGCTGGTCTAAAGAAACACCGCCATGGACAGGAACACAAGCCAAGCTTGTTCAGTTACTTCTCACCACTATCCTAAGCTTTTTCTTTCCTGAGACAGGTCTTGCTAACTTGCCTCGGTTGGCCTCAAATTTGTGATCCTTCTACTTCAACCTCCCAAGCACAGCAACTTCAGAAATGGACTATCACACAGAACCCCTGTATTCCCTTTTTGCTTTTTTATGAGACAAAGTCTCACTATGTAGCCCAGGCTGGCTTTGAAGTTCATGCTATATCCCAGCATGAACGTAAAACACTCCTGCTTCAGTCTAAGTGCTAGGATGACAAACACACATCGCCAAGCCTAGCTCTGTCACTCATTATCAACTCTATTGTTCTCTGTTGAACTGGGAGTGACCTTGTCACTCTTGAGTTCTGTGAAGGCTCTTGTCAGGACTGAAGAGAATAACATAGCAGGTGGTGGTGGTGCATGCCTACAATCCTAGGAAGCAGAAGCAAGGGGGAATCTCTGAGTTTGAGGCCAGCCTGGTCTACAGAGTGAGTTCCAGGACAGCCCGGGCTACACACACACACACACAGCCAACCACCACACACACACACACACAAACTGTCTCAAGAAACAACCAACAACCAACAACAAAATAGCAGGTATACTCTCAACCGTAAGCAGTGTTTAGGTTATCTCACAGCACCAACAGGTTACACAATTTTTTTATACTTTGCACACAGCCTCAAAGCCAGTGCCATTGTCTTTCTCCCAACGGTTAAGACAAACTGGACATCACTGAGTTTCTGATAGCCAAATTACCATCTTTGGAAAATTCTGGAAGAGAGTCATTTGGTCAAAGAATCAAAAGATCAAGACTGGAAAGTGGCTCAGTCAGTGACATGCTTGTAACACAACCATGGGGCCCTGCTTTGGATCCTCAGCACCCACACACAAATGTTTGACTTGTCTATCATCCCAGACTGAGACAAGAGGATTCTCTGGGCTCAGTGGACAGTCAGTTTAGCCAAACTGGCAACACAAGTTCAGGGAGAGACCCTGTCTCAAAAAAGAATACAGAGAGCAACTGTAGAAGACCCTTGAAGCTGACCTCTGGCCCACACGTGAATGTGTACACATGTGCTTCTGCACACATACAGATGAATCAATAGGTTAGATACAATAAATTTTCATATAGTTTTACCAATGAGGGCAACAGTCAGCAAGAAAGAAGGTAAACTATTTGTTTCAAGAGTCAATGTTTTGAGCTTACTTCCTGCCATTTGCCATCCATTGTGGAAAATGGGCTTTGTATTTACATCCAGATTAGCATCACTCAAGGTTCTTCATCAGGCAGGTTGCCTTTGTAAAGACTCAGTCACCCTGTCAGCCAAGGTACCATCTTGTCCATTCTAATAACGCAATGACAGCAGAATATGTTGTTAACAGCATGCTATGTTGTACTATAATTAACTCCATAGTGATTAACTCAATTAACTTAGGCCAAGGACAACAAATTAAGACAATGGAAAACTGGTTCCTCACATGCTGATCTGATTCATTTAGCCTGACCTCAGTATCTTAATGAAGCCCAAGATGGGTCAGCCTCCTCTCTCACCTAAACTGGACACTCTGTTTCTCTGAGTGACTGGGGCTTGATACAATTTTCCTTGTTGCCAATCTATCCAGGCAAGGACAGTGAGAAAGTCTGGCATGGCTGAATATATTTCTAATGCCAGTGTCCTGGGAGCTGTGCTTTGATTTATTAAATAACAACAATCGAAAATCTCCCACTCTTTCAATCAATCACAAGTAGAACTCTAGAGTCCTAGATGAAGTGTGGCATCAGGAACTAGGGAAGTGAGAACAGTGTATTTTCACCTTGTTCCTCAGGAAACTTATAATTTAGAAGAAGAGGGGAAAGATGGATGGAGCTGGACATAGAGCTCAGGCAGTAAAACCCTTGCCTTGTAAGCAGAAGGACCCTACCTAGCTCAATCTCTGGAACCAGTGTAAAGCCAAGAAGCTGGGCATGATCATGTGCTTGTAGCACCAGCACTGGGGAGATGTAGAGGGAGTGCATCTCCTCAAAGCTAGCCTAGCTGAGTTCCAGGCCAGGGAGAGACCCTACCTCAAAAACCAACATGTGTGTGGTCCGAGAAATGACAAACTGCCTCTGGCCTTCGAATGCATATGTGAACATCCATCAAGAGGATTATGGGAAAAGAAGGGAAGGGAGTTAACATCCTATATGTGAGCCCTGTGCCTCATTGTATGTGTGTGTGTATGTGTGTGTGTTCGCGCGCGCACACACATGTGTGCACTCGCATGCATCTGTCTATCTGTCTGCTTGTCTGTCCTCACTAACTTTATTGTGCCCTTTGAAAAATGGCCTATATCTAGTTCTACAAAAGAGGTCATTGAGGCTGGAAAGGGTAAAGTAGAATATTATAGTCAGCACTGCATGTATGTATATACATGTGTATGCATGGTTATGAGTATGTGTCTGTACATCCACATGCATGTGGAAGTCAGAGGCTGACCTAAGGGGTCTTCCTCAATCACCTCCATTTTATTTTTTGAGGCAAGATATCTAGCTGAATCTAGAGTTCACTGTTTTGATTTGATTCAACTGGCTTTGCTTGCTCAAGGGAATCTCTCCCTCCTCTTAAGAGTTCTGGGATTTCTGAGAGCTCAGCTTCTATGTGGGAGCTGTGGATCCAAGCCTCAGCACCAAGAATATTCAGGCCTAAAGAAAGAGATTTTGACACACACTACAACCTAGACAAACCTTAAGAACACTGTGTTAAGTGAAATAAGTCACACTGACAAAGGGCGCACACATTGACACAAGAGAACTAGACTAGTCAGATGCTGAGTACAGAGACAATGCTGATGCCAAGAAGAAATCGGGAAGAGGACATGGGGATTATTTTCTGATGGGTACAGAGTTGCTATTTGGGAAAATAAAACATGTATGGAGATTGATAGGAACCAGAGTGGAAGAGCAAGGTTAATGTCTTTATGATACCAAGTCATGAACAAGTGTTTAACATGGCGTGGCTCAGCCAGTAAAGTCCTTGCCTCACAGGCATATGTGTCATACTCAGAAGTCACTTAAAAATCTGGGCACACTGGCAAGTGGATGTAGTAGTCCCTCCTGTTAGGTACTCATCCCTCATCTGCTAAGGATATTTGGGCTGTCCCCACCTCTTGGCTGCTGCAAATAAGGCTGATGATGCACATGAATATGCAAATACCTCTTCAGGTTCTTGCTGTCAATTCCTTTGGAAATGAACCTATTGGAAGGGCTGAGTCGTAGGATGGTTTTTTGTTTTTTGCTTTTTTGCTTTTATTATTTTTTTTTAAATTTCTTCTGTGTGTGGTGCTGGGGATTGAACTTAGAACTTCAAGCATGCCAGTATCTTACCGCTGAGTTAAATCCCAGGACTCTCTTCTTTTCTAATGTTTTGAAGAACCACCTAACTGCTTTGCATAACAGCTATACCATCTCATATTCCTGAAAACAGTGCACCAAATCACCAGGTTTCCATATTTTGTATTCTACTGTTTTTCTCAGAGGTGTGAAGGGTGTGGGCTCATGCTGGTCACAATTTGCATGTTTCTAGTGATCAGTGACACTGAGAATCTTTTCATGTGTTTGTTGGCCATTCACATACCTTCTTTGTAGAGATATTTATTCAAGACCTTTGCCTGTGTTTTAAAAATCAGCTTGTATTTCTGTTTTTGAGTCGCATACAGGTATTAGTTTTATATTATACAACAAATCCATTCAGCTATACAAACTATTTTTTAAAAAATTCCTGAATAATTATGCCTATAATTCCAACTCAGGATGAAAATATAATTGATACATTTATTCATTAGATAATAATGATACATTGACATCTTTCTTTTTGTACCCTAAACTATTCTCTGTGAACATTAATTACCAGGCTGAATATGGGATTCATCATGTCACAAACTTTAGACATGATAGATATATATGTATGTGATCCTTAAAATATGTATTCTACATATAGCATATTTTATAGGCTTTGAAATTCAAAGCCAGGTGCTGCTTACACTCCCCCACATCTCCTTCCAAAGCATGCAAAGGCATGCTTTGGTGCAGGAGTCTCCATTTGCTCATTTCTGCTTTGCAGAAGTTCACTGTCACATTTTTGTCTCAAGATTTCTTATTCTTCATTCTATAGATTGATCAATTGACTGATTGATTTACAGAGTTTCATGTAGCCCAGGCTGGCTTTGAACTTTCTATGCAGTCAAAGATGATCTTGGACTTCTGATCTCCCTGTTCTACCTCCCAGGTAATGGGATTACAGTTGTGTACCAAACCCAGTCTACAGGACATGGGGGGGGGGGATTGAACCCAGGGCTTCCTGTGTACTAGACAAACATTCTATCAAGTAAGCTACATCCAAGATCACTCTAAAAGAAGAACTCAATTATGTGGATTATAATATTTTCCATGTTAGAAAATATAACAAAAAGTTAGAATAATTATGTCTCAATGAAAGACAATATAAATCAATTATGTGGTATGTTAATATAATGTATTTCATGATACATCATATTTCCAAAGCAAAAAAATTGAAAAAAGTTGTCTTATTTTGACAATTTCTTTGTTTCTGCCTCCTTTTCTCCTTCCTTCCTTTTCTTCCATCCATCCATCCATCCATCCATCCATCCCTCCCTCCCTGGTAATACTGAGGTCTGAATCTATGGCTCTTTGCAAGCTAAGCAAGTGACCTATATCACCAGACCCTTTACAAATCTTTTTAATGTCTAGCTTCAAAGAAGATGGTGTGAGCTTTTCATTCAAGGTCTGTGCTCTGTCTGTTGCTATCAGACCATGAAGCTTCTAGAAAACTTCACTGTACAAAGTAAGAATGAAAAGGAAAAATGGACCTTAGTAGTACTATAAAAATAGTCTCACAAACTCTCTGAGGACTTTCAGAGTTGCAGCACTCTCTAAACTGTTCTTTGAGAATTGTCTGCTCCACTGAAATAGAAAGAAGAGTCTATCTGCTCTCCTGGGGTGCTTAGTTACTTTGACTGCTTGCTGTGATAAAATACATTGACAAAAGCAATTTAAGGGAGAAGGATAAGAAGTAGGAGGTTGAGACAGCTGGTCGGGTTGCATTCATAGTCAAGACACAGAGAGCAGGGGCCAGTGAAATGGCTCAGAAGGGAGAGTCACTTACTGCCAAACCGACTCCTTGAATATGATCCCCAGAACACACATAATGAAAAAGAGAACTTACTTGAACAAGTTGTACTTTATCTCTACAGAGGATCATGATACTTACACGCATGAGGTATGTGAAGAAGGAGAGGGAGGAGAAAGAGGAAGAAGGCAATGAATGAATATTGTCGTTCATTCCTTCTCTGCTTATGCAGTCAGGATCTCATCTAGGGAATGATGCCACCCACAGTGGGCAGGTTTCCCCATCTCTATTAATGAAATCAAGATAATCTCACAACTGTTTTCAACTAGGATTGGATTAAGGGAGCTAAGTTTGGGGAAGTGAAAGGGTAGGAAAGTAGTTCCCCTTTTGATAGGTTGGGTCAGCAATATTTAGAGGGTAGTGCTGAGTATTGGTGACAAGGTGACACTGTGATAGCAGTTCTATCTGTATGTATCTGCTTGAGAGGTGTATAGGCAGCCCTGTCTATAATATAGGTTCACAAAAGAGGTGCTTGCCATTCATTCCCAATTCAGGAGTTTGGTTATCTCTAGTCAAGGCTACACACACACACACACACACACACACACACACACACACTCACACATATGAAATGCAAGTCATGTGATTCTATAGAGATGATCAAAACAGCTCCTCCAATGAGGTTTTTATTATAACTTTCACAGAGCAGTAAACATTTCCATTAAGGATAGCTGAGTCTGATGCTCATCCAAACCCCTTTTTAGAGGCTGATTCCCTTCACCCAAATGACAAAGAACAGAGGTTATTTGTCTCTGTGACCTCTCATTTTCCCAAATTATGTTTAAAAAGCTTGTTTTGGAACTTTAAAAACTTCTTTTAGGAAGACATATTCAAATGAATCATATAGTAGTCCAAAATTTACTGCAAACAGGAAAAGTCCACGAGTATATAAATTGGTGTTATTATTTGGATGGGAAACATAGTCACCTTTGTGATCATATATGTGATAAATTAAATACTCAGCACAAAGTAATTGGAGGATTCAAAGGCTGCAGCCATTTGGGATACACTGGGTATTCAAATTACACTAATGTTGTACAATTATAGAAATAAATTTAATCCATGCTGTGTGGTAGATTAAGTGAAGAGAGTGTGATTTAAGAAAGACTTTACTGATCTTGTGCAGGTACCCACAGTTGCTTTGGGTTCATGACTGTAACAGCCTTGTTACAATAGAAGATCAAGCTGGGCAAAATCCCACAGTGAACAGAGGAGGACCTCAAAAGTCCCCACCCCTAACCAAGAGCTATTGGCTATTGGAAACTGTTGGGGGAGGAGCATCAATCTTCTTTGGGGAGTGGCTACTGGTAGGTTCACACCCATGTATACACAGACAGAACTAACTTAGATTTAGTGAAATGTTATTAAAAGAAAGGAAGGATGGAAGGACAGAAAGATGGAAGGAACAAAGGAAGGAAGAAAGGAAGAAAGAAAGGAAGGAAGGACAAGAACATGAAAGAGGGGTTTGGGAAAGAACCAGGGAGTGGATGAATGTGATCATATTCCATTAGGTGAAATTCTCAAAGAATAAATTAAAGTTACAAACAGAGTCTTCACTCATAGGATATGTCTGTAAAAAAATGATGACCTTCTATCCCTTCAATTTTATTATTTTATGAGTCATGGTTCAAAAGCAAAAACATAATACAAGCTGTGTGGGACAGGCAGATTCTCAGGACACAAAGCAGAGCAGAATGAATTAAGAGGCAGAGCGCATAGAGATGGGGAGCTCTTGAGCAAGGATGGCAAACTCCTGCTTGGGTGATGAGACAGTTATGAAGAGATGCAGTGAAGCAGGATGAGAATCTCAGGCCCAGGGAATGCTCTTGAGCTGTACACTTAAAGTTAGTTAAAGGAGCCTGGTATGGCGACACATGTCTGCCATTCCAGCACTCAGGAGGTGGAGGCATAAGTATCAGGAGTTCAAGGACAGACTGGGTTATGAGAAACTCTGTCTGAAACAAACAAAAGCAAACAGAAGGTTAGGTAGCAAATGTTGTTCAAAAAAGAAAAAGAAAAAAAACAAATATATAATCTATGTATATGTGTGTGTGTTGGTTTTGTTTGTTTGTTTGTTACTGGATTTGCCTATAATCTTTCCTTAAAATATCATCTTGACGTGTTGCCTTGAATTTCCTAGATGGGCAGTCTCACAGTTGTTTTTCTTTAATTTCCAAAACCATCGATGTTCCTTCTCCACCCTAGGTAGGTGAGCTTTTCTGTTTTGAAGAGAAAAGCCACAAGACACACATCTGTTCAACTTCCTCTTCTCTTGTTTCTCTCCACCTACCTTGCTTCCAAGGAGGGTCCCACATACCTGCTCCTTCCCCTGGCTACCCCTGGTCTTTCACTGGGTCCCTTGTTATTCTTGTGATTTCGGTTACCCCTACTCTCACTGATAGGCACAATGCAAGATTTGCATTTTCAAACAACTAACTTCTGACATGTTACTCCCACAGGGTGGTCTTACCCCTACCCTTTGCCAATAAGCTTCCAAGGCCATCTCTGTGACCTTCTCTTCTAGTCACTCCCCACTCCCTCTGCCATTTTGGTCACACGGCCGATACAGGCCATCTTGTGCTCTGAGAGTACCAACTGCTAAGGACAAAATCACTGTCTTCTCCTATCTTTTGCCCTCTGGTATCAATCACACCTGCCATTGCTGGCTGCTTCTTCTCTCCCACTGTCTACACAGCAGACTCTGCTTCTGTCTACGGTTGGTCCTGTTTCCTCAAGGAGGCTTTATGGAACCCACCTGGGCTGTCCCTTTTTTCTAAGAAACATATTGGCCAATCACAATTGTTCATCTCTGTCTTGATGACATGCAAGACACCATGATCAACCTTGATAAGCACATGTTTCTTGGACCCTAAGCTCATCTCTGGCATTCTCAAAATTTCAACTATGCATCATCAGGCTTACCCAAGTGGTTCACCAGTCTCCATGAATAGCCAAGCTAGATAGGATTTCTACCGTTTCTCAGACACCTATGTTTCTCTTCTATGTCTTGTCTTGAGCAGTAGAATTATGGTCTACTAAATCTTCCCAGTTAAAAATACTAGAACCACTCATGTATTCTACTCTGTCCTCACCTCACTCATTGTGCCTAATGTTACAAATTCTGCACATGTATTTAATCATATTTTTTTCTGCTCCATTCAGTAGTCACCAGTTTCAATCTGTTAGGATGAGAATGTCATACATTTTTCCCTAGATCATAGTGATAGATCCAAAGCAAACTGCCTTTTTATGTGGCCTGCTCCTCCTTTTCTACATTGGTCACGTGACTCGTCTTCCTTAAAATTGCTTTTTTTTTGTCGGGGGTGGGTGTGACTAGAGAGATGGCTCAGTGGGTAAAAGAACCTGCCACACACACCTGATGTTTTCCACTGTGGATCCCTGAAACTACTTTACACAGCAGTATGCACCTGTAATCCCAGAACTGTTTGAGGTAAGAGACAGGAGGTGCAAACCGGAGAAGCCTGGGAACATCTGGTCTGCAGCCTGCAGCAGAACAGCAAAGAAGCACATGTCAGACTTTACCTCCAAACAACAGAAAGTTGTCCTCTGACTTTCACAGGTGCGTGGGGTGCACACACACTGATACTCCTACACATATCATTTACATACATATACATACACACAAACTTAAAAAAACTAAAAAAGTAAACATTTAAAACTTGAAAATAAAATCAACCACAATTGCTTCCTTGTTTGGGAAAACAAAACAGCCCTTCTTGCCCCAAATCTAAAGTCTAGACTCATGAACTAGATGATCTCTCATACACATACTTAAATTTTAAGGGGGATTTGATCACTATTAAAAGGATGTTTTCACAACAGCATTTATTCCTGTTTCTTAAAAGCATGTCCTTCTAAGTTGCCTTGAATTTGTTTGAAAAGAACCCTGAGCCAAACAAATCTTCCCTCACAACTGCTAAGACGAAAACAGACGTACAATATTTTTAAAATTAAAAAGCTTAGTAAACACAGGGAGGAGACATATGCAGAAACCCACAACTGATTTAATTTGTAAAACCACACAGCCTTAGCTGAACTAGAGTGAAGATGATGTAGATAAAATACAACCAGAAAATGGAGATAGCTGATACGGGGTAAACAACGCAGCTGATGGTGGAGCAGGAAACGCTCTGGGCGTAATGTGAAGATCAGAGAAACGGCTTTGCTTCAAGATGCTGGAGGCAATCACTGCTCCTTGGAAGAAGGTCCCAACTGGTATCTGTGGGAGAATTCTCACCTTGATTCAGGAAGAAAAACAAGACTTTTCAAGTTGAAACTGTAGAGTCTGATTCCTTCAACTTTGCATACGAAGACTTGAGGAATTTTTCAAGAAGTGGATTGTATCTTTTAGGGTTTAAGAAAAGAGGGCAAGAAGAACTTCCGTGTAGAAAGGAACGAGTGTGGTTCCTTTCCCAGGGAAGTATTTGCAGAGTAGATTTAGCTTGAATGACCACAACCACAAAGCAGTGCAAAACGCCCCTGGAGGTGACACAGGCAGAAGGTCAAACGAGAACAGGAAGCGAAAGCTTTTCGGTCTGAGCTTTATTTATGAGTTGGGATTAACTAAGCCATTCTCGAGGTTTCTTCTGTACATTTTCCTAGCTGCAAAATAAATCGGCCATAGGCAAGGAAAGGTTAAGGATCGAAAATGAAAGCGAGAGATAAATCTTATGAATAAGGATTACAGCTTTGGTAAAAAAAAATTCACCTAGGAGCAAGCATTCACTGCCTACTACTAAGAGCTGCATCTTAACAAAAGGATTCTGGGTAGAAAAAGAGAGTCACGTGGGGCTTCAGCCCTCCTGGAGGACCCAAGGCGAGCATTCAAAGCCGTGTGTGGGTCCAGCAGAGAGGGTGAGCATGCTGCTTCTAAGCTGCCTAATGACGCCTTTGTTTTTCTCAACCATGATTTTGTGGCAGTGCGCATGTATGAGATATTTTTTTTCTGACTCATACATTTAGCAATCTAAAAGCAGCCGGGGTTGCAGACATTCCCCTGAGCGCCCCACTCTTGTCTTCATTCTTCCGGTACCGGCCATTACTCAACTTGCTCTCACTGAGCCCTGATCGCTTCATTATTGTCTTCCTTCTCCAAAAGAAAGGTCTTCTGAGAGTTAGCATCATCTCTTTTTATCTCTGAATCCTCCATACCCAAAATGATGCCCAATGTGGTTAGGTAGCTGATCAAGACATAGTTAACTCAAATAAGCCAAATTTAAAATTTAAATTAATAAAAATTCCCACTTTCTGCTCATTGACTAAACCAGGCTAAGGTGTAGTGGAATTTCAGCAGCACCTGGATTTTTAAAGGGATCCATGTCTTTCAAAATCCTAAGGTGGCAGAATTTCAGCACTGGAAAAGAATATGGTGAAAATTTTCTACAGTATTTTGCAGGAAGAAATGTTCCAAGGTGGTGGTTCTCAACCTGTGAGTCCCACGCAACCCCTTTGGGGTTTGTATATCAGATATTTACATTACGGTTCATAACAGTAGAAATGAAATAATTTTATGATTGGGGGTCACCACAACATGAGGAACTGTATTAAAGGGTCACAGCATTGGGAAGGCTGAGAACCACTGGTCTAAAGGGTTTCTCCCCAGTAGGTTAGGGCACTTATATTTATTTTATACCTTTTCATAGTATCTTCCCTTCTTCTATGAATGTGTATATATATCTACACATTCACACACAACACACACACACACACACCACACACACAACCACATATATATATATAAAATCTAAAAACACTAGCTGGGACCTGGGGAGATGGTTCAGTGGGGGAAGAGCCACGTAAGGGTGAGTACTTGGTTTCTATGATGCCCGGCACACTCTGGCTGTGGGGGAACACTTGGTCTATAACTTTGACACTGTCATGTCAGAGACTCACAGGTTGCCATGTTCAGTGAGAGACCTGTCTCAAGGCAATAATGCAGACATGATAGAGCAAGACACCCAGTGTCTTCTACATAGGCATGCACCTTTACATGCCTGCAGATACACAAGACTACACTCTTCAAATATGCTTCCTCACATACGCCAGACAAACAGAACACTCTAGCACTGGTGGGTCTGCTATGGTGGAATGGGAGTGCTAAAGGGAAGCCTTACTGACTGCAGATATTTGGTTTCTACCCCCTAGAAGAGGGTCATGAGCATTCGCTACCTAGGCAGTTATTGATTCTAATTTGTTTTCATGTATTCATTTTCAGGGCTAGTGTGTATTTATTTGTTTATTTTTGAGACAGAGTCTCTCATAGCCCAGGCTAGCCTTGAACTCTTCATGTAACCAAGGGTGACCTTGAACTTCTGATCCTTTTCATTCTGTTCCCCAATCACAGGTGAGCACTACCACCCTCTGAGCAGTGCGGGGGCGCTGTGCACACTCCCAAACCACTGGATCAAACAAGGACATCTCTGCTCTTTGGCTATAGTTACATTCAATTAATCATTTTGCTTGTGAAAATTGCTCTTTTTCTCAAATATGAAGACTCTGCTGCAATTCTGATTTTTTTTTTGTTAACCAATCAAAACCAAAGCATAACATTGTCAGTATTATATTTTTGGTAACACACTTGTTTTAACTCACTTTCTCTCTCCCTCTCCCTCTCTTTCCCTCTCTGACAGAACAAGAAACAAAAATAAACAAGTAATCCCCCCATCAAAAACACAGAAATGAAAATTAAAATGAACAGGCAAAAGATCAATAAAATAAATGCCAAAACAAAACAAAAAGCTTCACAAAATACCACTGAGTTTATTTTGTCAACTATTCCTGGGCCTTGGGGCCTGATCTATCTGTCTGTCTATCTATCTATCTATCTATCATCTATCTATCTATCTATCTATCTCTGTTCATCCATCCATCCATCCATCCATCCATCCATCCATCCATCCATCCATCCATCTATTATGTGCATGGTGTTTTGTCTGAGTTCTGCTTATATACTGCTTGCATGCCTGGTGCCAGTGGAGACCAGAAGAGGGTGTCAGGTCTCCTGGGACTAGAGTTGCAGGTGATTGTGAGCCACATTATGGGTCAGAGGATTGAACCTGGGACAGTATGAATGCTAGTCAAGCATGCTACCAACTGAGCTATATCCCTAATCCCTGAATGATGCTTTTGGGGCTAAAAACAAAAGAAATATTTGTTATGAAGAAGAGTGTCTTTTTTGAGTATTGAAACCAAGTGCTTCAGGGGCCTAGGGCTTGGGGGCATCAAAAATTGATGCAAATTTATTGGTTTATATGAAACTCTCCCAGTGGAAAGGCAAATGAAAAAGAACTATCAGGCACAAATGAAAATAATTTTAAGATGTCCCATGGTGCATTATTTTTCGAATTCCCCAAATATTTTCATGAAGTTCAAACTTCATGGCTATTGCTCAAGAATGTTAATCTAGCTGCATCTTCACTCAGTTTTAATTAAAAAAATTAATAGCTCCCTGAGAGTTATAGAAGTCAGCACCAGTCTCTCTCTCTCTTTCTCTCTCTCTCTGTCTCTTTGTTGTGTGTGTGTGTGTGTGTGTGTGTGTGTGTGAGAGAGAGAGAGAGAGAGAGGAGAGAGAGAGGGATAGGGAAAGGGAGAGGAAGAGGGAAAGGGAGAGGTCTGCTTAAAAAAATCTTTACATACAAAACTTGAAGTTTGAAGTACAGTTGAAAGGCAAGAAGTCCATGGAGAAATAAATCAGGTTTCTGGACGTACTGGGAAGGAAAATAAATAAGGTATGAAAGTAGGGACTGGAGTGATCTCTATAATCAGGCAAGCAGATTAGTATCCTTAGCTGACAGAAGCCACTGCTTCAAAAGTCTTTATGTTGGTTTATTTATGTGTTCATGTGCATGTGCATGTGTATGGGGTAGGGGTGATTACGTATGTCAGAGGAGGTAGTCAGATCTCCTGAAGGCAGAGTTTCAGATGGCTGTCGGCCACCTGACGTAGGTGCTAGAAGTGAACTCTGGTCTACTGTTCTTTCAGGAGACCAGGGTTCAATTCCCAGCACCTACATTGTGGTGATGTAACTAGCTCCAGGGCTTTCCTGGGACTACACGCAGTCTCTGTCCCTCTCCCTCTCCCTCTCCCTCTCCCTCTCCCTCTCCCTCTCCTCTCCTCTCCCTCTCCCTCTCCCTCTCCCTCTCCCTCTCCCTCTCCCTCTCCCTCTCCCTCTCCCTCTCCCTCTCCCTCTTTACTTCTCTGTCCCCTTCCTTCCCTCCCTCACTCCCTCCTTCCCTCACTGTCTCCCTCCCTCCCCCTCCATTCCTCTCTCCCTCTCTGTCTCTGTTCTCCCTCTCTTTTTCTCTCCCCTCCCTGCCCTCTGTCTTTCTGTCCCCATTTCCTTCCTCCCTCCCTCTCTCATTTTCTCTCCCTCTCTCTCCCCTCTCTGTATCTCTGTTCCGCCCCATCTCTGTGATACACATTCAAGAACAGAAAAAAATTCAGGGACTGGGAAGGATGAGGCAGGAGGATCTGGAGTTTGACATCTGTTTCAAAGATAATAATAATAACAACAAAAGACCATGGCATTTCCAAGAAAGTGGATGGCACTGGAGATTATGTTAAGCAAATAAGCCAGGCTCAGAACTACAAACATTGCATATTTTCTCTTAAGATTTTTTTCTCTAGTGTAAGCTTTAGAGAAAGATGGGAGGGGTAGGAAAGGAAGTGAAAATGAAATGGAAAGTATTAGTGAAAAGGAAAGAGGAAGGGATCAAGGAGGGGAGGTTGGGAGGGGGAGGGGAAAGTGTGCACATATGATGTCACAATGTGATCAGGAGTCTGCATAATTAATATGTACCAGTAATAATTTCAAGAAGAGTATAGATTGCAACATCAAGCCACCTGGGTCCAGCTTCCCGCTCACTGAGCTATGTGTATTCCCAGGGAAGCTCTAAAGAGGCATTAGATCCCTGGAGCTAGAGTTACAGCCCTACAGTATGGGTGCTGGGATTTGAACCCTGGTCTCCTGAAAGAGTAATAGACCAGAGCTACCCTGTCTGTAAACTCAAAATAACAATAGAACCAACCCTCAAGAATAGTTACAAGGGCTAGATGAATCATGAATCAGTAGCTGGAAATAGATAAGAACAGTACCTGGTGGACAGGAAAAGCCAGTTACCTGTGAGATACAGCAGAGCAGACTGAGTCAAATGGGCAGCCGTATCTATTTATTCAGGATTTAGCAGAATCTCTTTCCCTCATGTTGATTAGATTGCTTTCTGTATACTCTGTCTCCCCCAACTGCCATAAAAAGCTGAGCTCTTCCCAGGTAGATCTTTCTTGCTTAGCTCTTCACGATACAACGCCTCTCCTCAGTTCCCTAGTAAGACAACATTCCCTGTACCTTATCACCTAGAATGTAGGATGAACGTGTGTATCCATGGGCATGCAGGCACACAAGTTTGACTTTTAAGCCACCAGTCAGTTTGGCCCAATGACGTTACTTGGTCAAGGGGACCATTCCCCTTGATAGTTTGGGTTTTGGAGTGCTCTCTCTTTTGATTCCCGGGTAGGTACCCTTCTGGTGGCTTCTTCCTTCATCCTCATGGATGTTCACCATCAGCTCTGATAATGTTCCGCCACCTCTATCTTTTCACTGCCTTTTCCTTCATCTTTATCACATGATCAGCATCTTTCTGTCCTTAGCCTGCGTCCTTCATTTGTCTGGAGCTTTCTCTTCATTTTTCTTGCCACTTGATCCCAGCTTTGGCTACGTTGGTCCTTTAGTACTGCTAGCCACTCCCTCCCCACCCCCCACAGCCCTGACTCTCTTTATCACACCGCCTTCTTCCTGTTTAGGGGTTTTCTGGTCTTCCTTCCAGGCACTCTGCTGCTTGGTCATGTACCTGCACTAAACTGACATTTAGCACATGCTTCCTGACCTCTTGTTACATGCACTACTCTTTGTAAGAGGTGGTCTAGACTGGAGATAGATAGAGGTCCTGCTTTCCAACACATTGGGGACAGAGCTCAGGACTGCTGTGTCTGCTCAGACGCCTATGAGAGCAAGATGTCATGGTACATAGAGAAGAAATATGGCCTGAGTGACGTGTCAAGGTTTAGCAAGTGACCCAGTGAGAGAAGGTGAATACTAGGTTTAAACTTCATTCTGGATATATATATATATATATATATATATATATATATATATATATACACACACACATACACACACACACACACACACACACACACACATATACACACACATACATACACATATATATCAATGCAAGTAGCATCCTAGGAATATAAAGGGTAGAAGGCCTTGGAATATGCACACATCTGGCCCAGAAAAGACCATGCATGCTTCACCATACCCAGCTTTTTCACATGGGCTCTAGGGAACAAACTTAGGTCTCTGCACTTATATAGCAAGCACTAACTAAGATATCACTCCTTAGGCACAGTTTTGCTTTAGTAGAATCCTGCTGTCAGCCATGTAATGAACAAAACAAAAGATCCAATCTCAGAAAATCTGAGAGGTCCTCACTGTGAGAAGGTATACTTTACTAATCGCCTAAATGTCTGTGCTAGATGTTGTTACAAAAATAGAGACCATAGCCTGTTCCTGAGATCTCAGTGCTCATCTGTGATGCTACCCCACACTTTCTGTGCCCAAATCCTTCTGGTCTGTGACCTGTTTTGACCAATAGACCTCTGCAGACATGATGCTGTGTAACTTGCTAGCTTGTACCTTAAAAACTTGAGCCTTTGAGTTTGAGTATTCATCACCCTCACTTCTAGTATCTAATTGCTATGAAAAGAAGCCCAGGGGAGGGAGTTGGCAAGAAGAGAGATGAGGAGTTATGTGGTCCCATCTTTCTAGTTGTATCCACTCTGGAACCATGTGCCTGACCCCTGTGATCAGACCTGGCTACCTCTAGGAATATGACAAGTTCTAAAGTCACCATGCCAGAGTCACCCCAAATTCCTGACCCATAAAACCACAAGCAGGTAAAACAGAGGTGCTTTTAGTCACTAAGGTTGGCAAATTTGTTCCACAGAGATTGAAATCCAAAGAAACACTCAGGGTCAAATAAACACTTATCAAAGAAAACACTGAACTGCACCCCAGACAATTTCAAGAACAATAACCAGAGTCTACGTCAATTTACATCACATTGAACTACATTCTTAATTATGTGACACCAAATTCCATTTCAAGCCAGTGTCACACTTAACTGATTAGGGTTTAAGCGCCTTAGAAAGGGCTCCTTAGAAAATGCAATCCTTTGAATCTGTCTTATAAAAGGCTAAGAAAATGTGCGTGGCACACGGATTAAAATTCCCTGGAAGTTTGATTGACTTTTCCTTCTGGTTGTTTTAAGACAAATGTCCAAAGTAATGTGTGTTTCACTTTTTGAACTTGGAGAATGCTTGGGGATTCTTTGTAATTTTCCTTTCTCAGCTTGTAATTACAGGTGTTGAGATAGACACCTTGAAGCAAAAACGTGTAATCCCTTTGTTGATCTTATATAGCTAAATATAGGGGTCCAATGGATGGAACTAGAAAATATCATCCTGTATGAGGTAACCCAGACCCAAAAGGACATGCAGGGTATATACTCACTGGTAAGTGGATATTAGCCAAAAATGTAAAGAATGCCCATGATACACTTCACAGATCCTAAGAATTTTAACAAGAAGGAAGGCTCAAGTGAGGATGCTTCAATCCCACTTAGAAGGGGGAACAAAATAATCAGGGAGGCAGAGGGAGGAAGTGATCTGTGTGGGAGAAAGGAGAGGAAGGGGAAAGAGGCCAGGATCAGATATGGGGTGGGGAGAAGGGAGAGAGGTCCAAGGAAAATGAATGGAAATATGCAGCTGCTGGGGATGGGGCTGGGGGAACCTCTAGAAAGTTCCAGAGATCTGGAATGGGGGAGGCTCCCAGGAATCAATGTGGGTGACTTTAGTCAAAATGCTCAACAGTGGGGATATGGAACCTGAAGAGACCACCTCCACTAGTCAGACAGGACACCAGTGGAGGGATGGGGACACCAACCCATGTACAAAGCTTTTGACCCCAAATTTCTCCTGTCTAAAAGAAATGTAGAGACAAAAATGGACAGAAACTGAAGGAATGGAGATGACCAATAACTAGTTGGATCCATTCCATGGGGCGGGCACCAATGCCTGACACTATTATTGATACTATGTTGTGCTTGCCGACAGGAGCCTAGCATCGTTGTCCTCTGACAGGCTCTACCCAGCAGCTGACTGAGATAGATGCAGATACTTACAGACAAGCATTGGATGGAAGTTGGAACCCTTATAGAAGAGTTAGAGGAAGGACTAAAGTAGCTGAAAGGGACGGCAGCCCCATAGGAAGACCAACAGTGTCAACTAACCTGGATCCCGGGGAACTCCCAGAGACTGAGCCACCAACCAAAGAGCATGCATGGACTGGTCCGAGCCCCTCTCCCTGCCTTCCACCCACCCCCACACATATGTAGCAGAGGGCTGCCTTGTCTTGCCTCAGTGGGAGAGGATGTGCCTAATTCTGTAGAGATGTGATACATCAGGGTGGGAGGAACACAGGAATCAGAGGCAAAAGACAGAGGGAATGGGAGAAGAACTCTTGGGGTCAGGGGACAGGAAGGAGGCAACATTTGGGATGTAAATAAAAATAACTAATAAAAAATAGGAGTCCAAAATATTTTTCCCACAGGAAGATATCTATACCATTTTGCAAAAGAAAATCGACTATACACTTCCATGGACAGATGTTCTTTTCATTCTGAATTCTTCAGCTTTTGCTCTCTGAAGAGAAGGGATTTGCTTTTCACCTTTCCCTTCTATTGAAATAATGAAACTAAAAATAATGGACTGTGTTGGCATTTCTCTTTGGCAGCTTCAACATCGAGGGACTGTTAATGGATATTTTACTCCATTAATATCTAAAGCGATGTGCTAATTTATGCTTAGCCGTATGCGTCCCGTTTTGGTCAAACAAGTTACATTTATTTCATTTTAACAGTTTAAAAAAAATGTCCTTTTTCTCTTTCAGATGGCTTACACTCTGAGAGTGCTTTTAGTCACAGACCTCTGAAGTACTATAAACATTAAGGAATACCAAGCCCAGGCCTGGGAGGACGTCCAGAGCTGTGATCCTAGCTCTCACTGACCTGACTGAGGAAGGTTATATGACTTTGGCAAATACTTCAGCTGCCCCTACTTAAGAACTTGGAACCTGGAGGTTGGAGAGATGGCTCAGCAGTTAAGAGTACTGGCTACTCTTCCAGAGGACCTGGGTTCAATTCCCGGCACCAATATGGCAACTCACAACTGTCTGTAACTCCTCTTCTCGGGGATCTGACATCCTCACCACATGCAGTCAAATCACCAGTGTTCATAAAATAAAAAATAAATTATTTTTAGAAAAGAACTTGGAACTCTGCAAGTTAGTTCTCATTGAATTATTTCCATCGACGGTAAAGTGATTTCTCCTTTTGTTTTGGTTCTTTGACACAGGGTTTCTCTGTGTAGCCCTGCCTGTCCTGGAACTCACTCTGTAGAGCAGCCTGGCCTCAAATTCACAGAGATCTATCTGCCTCTTGAGTGCCAGGATTAAAGGCCTGTGCTACCACCACACAGTTTATCAAGGAATTTATTAATTGGCTATTTTGAGTATTACTACTGTAAGGACTTAGGAAGTCCTGAGTGATATGCACGCTACCTTCCTTTTCAAGTGTGTTGTGTAGAAATAAAGACTTCCTGTTATTAATTATTCGATACTAAAATTCTACCTCTCTGTCCATCATCATCAAACAAACTCACTGAAGAAATCAATTGGTTCTTTTTATTTATTTTATTTTTTAAAAAATTTATACCATCAATAACAACACAGTAGAAGGCACTTCTCATTATGGTATTAAATATTTTAATTTTTGTGTGTATGTGTGTGATATGTGTACCCATATATGTGTGTATATGTGTATTTATGTATATGGTGAATATATTATAATTCAGACAAATTTCAAGACGTGCTGCTGTGTTGGTTCATATTCATTGTCAAGGCAACTGGATTTGGAAATCCATCTGAGTGTGTCTCTGACATTGTTTCCAGGTTTAACTAAGGAGGGAAGACTCCATCTGATGTGGCAGCACTATCTCTTTGGCCAGGGTCCCGGATTACATAAAAAGCAGAAAGTGAGTCTGCATTAGCATTGTCTGCCTTGTTTCCTGAGTGTGAATTCAATGTGAGTGCCTGTCTAATGATCCTGCTGTGGTGCCTTTACTGCCATGATGGACTGAACCCTCAAATGGTGAGGTCTGAGTAACCTGCCTTCCTTATGCTTTGTCAAGTATTTTCTCATTGCAGTAAGAAAAGCAACTGATACACATCTGACCTGGCTCATTCATATTATGATCAATACATATATCACTATGGTCTAGCAGGATCAAAGGCAGATGAATGGCACAGCTAGACATGGTAGCCTCCCTTTGGTCTCTTCTTTTTTGTTTGTTTTTGTTTTTCAAGACAGGGTTTCTCTGTGTAGCCCTTGCTGTCCTGGAACTCACTCTGTAGACCAGGATGGCCTCAAACTCAGAAATCCACCTGCCTCTGCCTCCAAGTGCTGGGATTAAAGCTGTGCACCACCATGCCCTTTGGTCTCTTCTAAAGGGGATGCTCTAACAGTTATCTAGTGTCCCCAATTACCGGGAGGAAACGAAACAGTTGATGTTCAAGAACTCAGGAGGGAAACAGTAGATTTCCCAACACATGGTGAACCATCAGAAATCGATGCACAAAGGGCTTCCACACACTTGGCCCCCAGAGTATTCTCAGGCATATTCCTTAAAATGTAGCCTAAAAATATAGACAAAATTTAGGATGCTTAAAGGTCTTAATACTGGTAGTGAAAATTTGATCTATACACTCAGAAATCTCCATGTTTGTAACTGGGGAAAAAATCAAATATTTCTTAGTTACAGAGGCTTCATATTAGCTACTTTCTTGAGGGTACCGTCATGGAGCAGACGAAACAGTAGCAGGAGCTTGAAGTAGGTGGTCACACCCATCCACAGTCATGTTGTAGAGAGAGACAGAGTTAGTGGTCAGCATCTTCTCTCCTTTTCATCAGCGCAGGACCCCAGCACATGAATGCTGCCGTCCACATGTAGGTTGGATCATTACCCTCAGATAACTCAATATAGAACATCTCTTATGTACATATTCAATGATTTGTCTCCTAGGTGATTCTAGCTGACAATAAGTATTGGCCATCACAGACTTCATGAGCTTCCTCCACTGAAATCACAATTTCTGCTCCAAAAGCCAAGCGTTAAAGAAAGAAGAAAATAAGAGACTTAATATGTTTATGCTATGCTGTTAGGCAGCTTACGTAGGAAGCGGTAATTGAATTAAAACTTCATTATGGAATTCCAGCAATGAGCTAGGGAGAAGCTGTCAAGTCCCAGAGATACATGAAGCAGAAGAGGGAGTCTAAATGGCTTGTAGGCGACTTATACAATGTAATACACAAGGATACTTAAGGTTTTTTAATTTCCTAAGAGAACGTCACATTCTGCATGGAAAAGGGATGGAGTTTGTGAACACTGGGGTTTGTAGTTGGCATTTAAGAAGCTGTCTACTGTTCTATTCCCTAGAAAAAAAGCCTTCAGATTGAGAAGGTTGGAATGAAAAAGAATGCTGTGTCTTATATTCTATTGGTCCTCTGCAGGCCAATAGGAGCGAGCCCTTTGGCTTGCCCTCACGTGACCTTGTGCGAACAGTGCTCCGGAGGGACCTGTTATGCCTTTCCCCTTGAAAACATCACCTCTGTGAACGTCCATGACCCAGCCTTTCACACCAGAAATAAACACTGGCACTGGGTCATTCCTGCTCTGCTTTGTGGTTATTAGGAATCTGAATAGTGTCTTCTCCGCCTTCCCTTCTCCCTTCTATCCTTCCCATTTCTCTCCCTCTCTCTTTCCCTCCTCTCCCTCCCTCCTCTCTCATTATTGCTAGGATTTATTTTTAATCTTCTTTGAAATACTTTTCCCTTTTTCTTTGTTTCAGTTCATGTTTTTGATTAGTGTACCTTTGAATCATCTAAACAGCCTTTTAAAAAAAAAATTGTGGGGTCTGAAGAGATGGCTCTGTGTTTAGGAGTACCGTCTGCTCTTCCAGAGCGCACAGGTTCTATTCCAGCACCTACAGGGCAACTTGCAACTGTCTCTAACTCCAGCTCCAGGGATTCAACACCCACACACACATGCAGGCAAAACACCAATGTACATGAAATAAAATAAGTATGTCATTTAAAAAGTGTGTGTGTGTGTATGTGTGTGTGGACAGAGAGAGGAGAGAGAGAGAGAGAGAGAGAGAGAGAGAGAGAGAGAGAGAGCAGAGAGAGAGAGAGAGAGAGAATGGAGCCTATGCATACCACAGACTCTGTATGTGGAGATCATGGGAATTCTGGGAGTCAGTTCTTGCCTCTATCATGTTTTTGAGATAGTGTCTTTTTTGTTGTTGTTGCTTCTTCACTTACTCCAGACTAGTTGGTTGTTTGGAGAGGGTTACTTATTTTTCTTTGGTACGTATGTATCACTTACATTCCTGAATTTATTCTTTCACTTTCCACCTTTCTTATTCTGAACTGCCTTAACAAGTCTTAAAGCAACGGTGACTTCACTGGAGACCCCCAAAGATCGTTTACATTTTAGATCAATGATGTTTCTTCCTTTTAATCCTGTCTAAATATTAAAAGAGCTTTTGGTTGTCAGTACATTTCTATTTTATGCTTTTTAAAATTTTATCTTTTTGCTTGTAGTGATTTTCACATTTTAATGTTTCTTTTTTCTCTACCCTCCCTATTCTCTTCCTTCCTTCCTTCCTTCCTTCCTTCCTTCCTTCCTTCCTTCCTTCCTTCCTTCCTTCCTTCCTTCTTCTTTCCAATCTCGAGGTTGAACCCTTGACTAGATAAGTGTTCTGCCACTGATCTACACCCCTAGCCTCCTGCTTTCGAGTCAGGGTCTACCTCTGTAGCCCAAGGCTGGCCTCAAACTCACAATCTCCCTATCCCTGTCCTCCCTCCTAAGGCTGGGATTCCAGGCATGTACCATCAGGCCCAACTAGGACCCTTAATTTCTTGATCATATTAAGTTAATATTTTCTTTTTCTTTTCTATTGGATTTTTAGTTGTCAGCAAAGTGAGATGCCAGAAGGTAACAGAGGAAGAAAACACAGCATATGAGAGGAGACAAATCTCTTCCTTGTTGCTGGTCATTCTTAAGAGTGATTGGTGTAAATATCCCTCGTAACAGAGCTGTAAAGGGTTTCATGCAGTAAATGTTTTCTATTACTTTAAGCTCAGACTTCTAGTAGAATTTATCCAGAGAATTCCAGAAGCTCACAGGCAAAATTTCCCAGTAAAATAGTGATTCTATTTGTGCAAATATTTAAATCACATTTGACTCATTTCTTCTAACACAGTGGATGTTCCCCAGGACAACACAGATTATAAACTTTATGGCCATTTATTTATCTCACTAATATTTCTTGATATTCTCTAGTTATCAGATACATGGGTATATATTAGGGATGCAGTTGGTAATCAGAGAAGATGTACACAGTGTTCCTGCAGAGTATAATGCTGGCAGCATCCAAAGGCCAGTAGTGGCAACACATCTATTCCCAGCTAATGGTCTGGTTCTGCAGGCTACATCCTTGCTAAGTACCTGGGAGAGATGATCTGACAGGTGCTTCAAATTCACAGAGAAGAAAACCAAATCTCATCTGCAGAATCACAAAAAGCCTTCAGGAAAAGATGATTAAATGAAGTCTGCAGTGCATAGGAATTCGAGGAAGGAGAGGTCAGATATCCAAATGACTGAACTAACTAAAACTAGTTCTCGCTGAGCTCTTCATGTGGAGGAAGGAGTCAAAGGTGAACATCAGATTCCAGGATCAACATGGGTGACAACCATGCCAACTACCGAAGCCAATTCTGGTCTCATCATTTTACCACATGCTCTCCAGAATCAGTATGAAAGGGAGGGATGGCAAAGATGTCTGCCACTCGGAGCCGACGTCCCAACACAAAGCTGAAGTTTGACCCTTACACTCAAATGTTAAGTCTTTGAGTCTATGTTCTAAAAAAAAAAATGATGAAACTGGCCCAAGACCTTTAAAGATAAGACCCCAAGAGCATAAGAGGGAAGCTTCCTCGGTTGCATGGCCAGGCACTTCAGATGGTTCATCTAATGTGACAATGCAGATTGGCCTTATAATAGCTTCCTTGGCTTGTGTTTCTCCCTAGTCTAAAGCAGTGATTCTCAATCTTCCTAAAGCTGTGACCCTTTAATACAGTTTCTTATATTGTGGTGATTCCTCAACCATTAAATTATTTCCATTGCTACTTTATAACTGTGATTTTGCTGCTGTTACTAATCGTAGAGTTAATATCTGATATGGCAGGACTTCTGACATGCAACCCCTGTGAAAAGGTCATTTGGTCCCTGAAGGGGTCGGGACCCACAGGTTGAGAACCATGTGTCTTAAGCATCCTGCTTACTCTGATGCCAACATATCCTTGTGACATACAATGCATAATATTTGGTGGGAAGCAGGCGCTAGATATACATCATGCATTAAAGAATATCATGTTTGTGTACATTTTAGGTCCCTCAAGCTGAGGTTTTTCTAGAGTCAGAACCACTGTGCCCTCCACGTGATACAAAAGGACAGCTTGTACTTCTTTCACCGGCTCAGCGAGTACACTCAATCCTAAGGCTCTCCACAAGACCGGGGACTCTTAAATAGAACTGATGTCCACAGGCAGAGAAACCAAGCATTAGCAGAGTTCTTCTTGTGCTTAGAAAGGGATCAAGAGCTTTGTGTGCCTTACAAGGAGGGTGACTCTGGGGACTACTAAGGAGATGGCAGCTGGTAAAGTGTTTGCCCTGTAAGCACGGAGCTAAGTTGGATTGCTTAGAACCCACAAAATTGTTGGCAGCATGTGTCTATAATCCTGGTGCGGGAGAAGTAGGGACAGGAGGGTCCTTGCAGCTTGCTGGCTAGCCAGGTTAATGGGACCAGTGAGCTTTCTGTGAGAACAAGGTACAGAGTGAATGAGGAAGACATCCAGGGTTGACTTCTGACTTCTGGAACATACATGTGCACATGCACCTACACGCACACACTCTTGTACATGCACTTACACTCACGCACTCACATCAGCACAAACAATGCACACATACATATTCTCCATATATAAACACATTCTTATGCCACATACACGTAGACAAATGTATACAAACAAGCATACATATTCATGTACATTAAGCCCTCTTCCAAATTAAGGTGACTCTACTGATCAGTGCTCTCGGAGAGGCTTGGTTTATAGTGTTGTACTAGTTTAGTTATTAATAATGTTCCCAAGTGTGCCAATCTGGACACATAAAATAGTTAACCCTTTCCAGCTCTACCCATTATTAACACCACTCAACTGACGTGTGAAGTTCTTATCTATTTTTACCAGGTCACTGCCACTGGCTGATTTCACAAATAGGGAGAACGGAACCCCTAAAAGTTAATCAATTAAGGTGATATAACAAATAGGTAAGGGAAGCAGGCTTACCCTGCTCATACTCCATCATGTGTTAGAGTCCCATCATGCTGGGCTAGCATGTCTGTGGGCTGCAGGATCACTCAGCATATCCTGTTCCTGTTTTCTGCATAGCACTCACCTGGCTCAGGGTCACTTAACCTTCAGATGTCAGCTGAGCCAACACTGACAACTCTGGGATACTATATTAGACACCCCAAGTGTCAGTGCTCCTATAGGACTGCCTTCTGCATAACATGTGTACAATCATTATATGCAGATTTATCAGGAGCGTGGCATATGCGTCATCCTGCTGTAGTGGCTGGGACAAAACTCTAGCCATTGTAGATCGGCCAGGAAGAAAATAGATAAGTACCATAGCTGCATCCTTACCTATAAAGATCCTCACCTCATAATTACTCTTCTATAAAGTCTCCATGCCACACATAAAGAGTTACTGAGAACTGGTACCATGCTGCCTCGTTCTTCCTGACATTCATTCCTGCACTGGAAGATCCTTGATGGTGATCGGAACAACTGCACACATAGAGCCTTCAGCTTACCTTTTAGGGGCCCCTCCTGGTCACTAGTTTCTGGTCTGTCAGAGCTCCATGAATAGAAGCCCTTCCAGTGAATTTGAGCTAGCAGAAGGCATGTAAGTACAAGATGAGACAGGAAGAAGTAATGGAGTGAGGGTACCCTTGCCTCCAGATTCCTGGAACCAGCCAGCTAATGGTTTGACCTAGAGTTAATTGGTTAGCTTACAGGCTGTGAGGATGATTACACTCAAAAGCAGAAAATAGAGATGGCTGGCTAGGATGAAGAGTGGCTAGGTTGGGGTGGCATTATAGGTGGGGATGTAAGGTGATCCAACAACCTTGGAAACCTTATAATGCTTAAGTATGTGCAGAATCACTGGAAGACTCAGAATGTCCACAAAGGCAGTAACAGCGACATCTCAAACAGATACTTGCACATCTCCTCTGATGGTTACTCTTGATTGTCAATTTGACAGGACTTAGAATCACCTAGAAGACAAACCTCTGGCATTTCCAGAGATGTTTACCTGAGGAAGAAGACTCACTCTGAAGGTGTGTGGCACCAACGTATGGGCTGGGATCCCAGAATGAACAAGAATATGAATGAGAGTAGGGCATGAGCCCATCACTCTCTGCCTCCTGACTGTGGGGTGGATACAATGTAACCAGCCACCCTGTGCCCTGATGCCAGCTCTGCTGCCAAGCCCTTCCTAATGTGACAAACTAACTGTATCTTCAAGCCACAAGCCAAAATAAACCCTTCTTTAAATTGCTTTTGACAGGTACTTTGTCATAGCAGTGAGAACGGGTTAATACACACTTCTTTTTGGCACTGCCTGCAAAAATCAAAGGTGGAAGCAATCAATCGAACCCACAAACAAAATTAATAGTTAAGTCAATGTGGCATAGACGCACCCTGAAACATTCAATCTGTAAAAAACAGGAAATGTTTAACATTTGGCGTAACATGGATAGAGACTATCGAGTGAAAACAGCCAGTCAATAAAAGACACATCGTTTTTTGAATACACTTACATAAGGTACTTAGACAAAGATAGCAAATGGAACTGTAGTTCCCAGGGGCTGAGTTAAGTGGGGAGTGAGGAGTTAAGTGTTTTGTGTATAGTTCTGTAAGATGGTAAGAGTGTCACGGGGTTAGTTTAGAGGGCTAGCTCAGTGAGTAAGAAGCCTCCTCTACAAGCTTGAGGACCTGAGTCCCTATCCTCAGGACCCCATAAAAGGCCGAGAACAACTGCACCTTCCTACAACCCCAACACTGAGGGCAAAAGGGGGAGACAGGGAGATTCCCAGAACTCACAAGGCCAGCCAGCCCTAGTTCAAAGAGTGAGCTTTTTGTTCAGTGTAAGACCCTGTCTCAAGGCAATAACTCATAGAATGACTGAAGATGGTCTGCGCATGCGTAAGAAAGACCACATGGACACATCATGTGTTACACCCCACATAAGCACATTCCATATACACAAACGAAAAAGGCTTAATGGATGGAAGTGATGATTACATAAAGCTGTCCAATCTTTCACTTAGACGTGCTTGAGAGGGGGCTGAAGATATTGTTCCGAGATTACTGCATTTACGGCTCTTCCAGAGGACACTAGCTCGGTCCCAGCACCCACGTGACAGTTCACTACCTGTAACTCCAGTCCCAGGGGATCTAACACCCACTCTGACCTGCATGTGGTGCACAGACATGCGCACAGACAAAATACTCATACCCATAAAATAGAATTAAGTAAATCCTTTTTAAGAGGTTAAGATGGTGAGTTTTATGTATACTTTTTGTTAGATGATTTGACATGTAGTTTACAGCAGGACTCAGTAGCCAGTCAAATTTGCCTCTACCTCTTACAAGTTATAAAAGCTGGGCAAGTGACTTAGCTTTCTCAAGCCTCAGTTTCCTCTTCTGATAAACTGAAAATAAGAATATCTAGTTTATGAGGACTTATATGAAAATTAGATGTGATGATAATTATAATTAGCATATAAATCATAAATAATAAGGATCATTTATTGCTTTTTGTTTTGCTTTGTTAGGGGGGTGTCTTGTATCTCAGGATGGCCTTGAACCCACTATGCAGCCAAGGATGACTTTGTTCCTGTCCTCTACTTCCTGAGTGCTGGGGTTATACACATGCAGTATCACGGCTGGTTTATGGCATGCTAAGGACAGGCCCCAGGGCTTCCTGCATGCTAGGTAGGAACTCTATCAATGGAGCCACTCACATCCCTAGCCCAAACTTTGTTGCTGGTTTGTTCTGGTTATGATCATCAATACCATTAGCTTAATTCAAAAGCTAACACATTCTAGCAACCTGTAGAAGGACGTGCTCTCAAGACAAGGACTTAAAATAAATGACAATTTAACCTCAAAACAGAAATCCATGATTCTGAACTCAGATTAGATAGTTTCAACTTGTGAGACCTTGGACTTTCAATCCACCCCACTGCCTGCCAAGATTATGCAGAGATGGCATAGTAGTCAGAATATGACTGTATACAAATGTCTGGCAGGTTGAGATGAAAGATGTTTCAAACCTTGCCAAGACACACCTTTTAATTCACTTTTCTGGCGTCACATCTTGCATTTCTATAAATCTCACGACTTTTGTATTAACTCCTGGAATAGATTTGAACAGGCTAGACTGGCTAAATGATGCTTAGAGAGGAGATTCTGGAAGTCTTAAAATAATGACTGGGGCCATGAAGAATGAGTGCAGTCATATGTAGGACATTTATATCACATCTCCCCTGCCCCCAAAGCTCTGGAGCCATCATGGAACAGGGGACAGAAGGACTGAATGTAAGACCCATCGGATATGACAATCAGGGCAAAGACTACAGCAACTCTAGCGGCCAGGACAAGACCTTCAAAGTCAGTCCAGGACATTCCAACAAGGAAAAAAGAGAAGCTCACTAGCCCCCACTCCATTAGTGATCAAAGGGAAGTGGAGACTACTTTTCTTTAAATGTATGGCCCTTATTAAGTTGACCGTGTTTCACTGGATGGACAAATACCTTATGGTTATACAGAAAGCACTAATTAGATTCTGGGTTATTAAAAAAATTAACTGAACAGGCTATATTTAGGAATATATATGTTTATACACATGTGCTTGCAATAACAATTAATGAAAAAAGAGATCATGAATTTGAAGCAGAGTGGGGATGGATATATGAGGAAAAATATTTTAATTATATTAAAATAAAAAATAAAAAGAGAGCACACGAAGTTGAGGGGATTGAAATATATGTGTGTGTATGTGTAGCTATACACACATGTATATAAATATATATGTACTTCCCAGATCTGTGTCATAGACATTATTCACTGTATAATAAAATATCACGTAAGGCCAGGAGTTGTGTTGTTCACCTGAAATCCCAATAATTTGAATGTAGAGGAAAGAGGATCAGATGTTCAAGGTCATTACATCGTGACCTGAGCTACATGAGACCCTGTCTCAACACAATGTGTCATATTTAAACTGATTTACAGGGCATTATTTTTGAAACTTAAATATTTAGCTCTATAAAAAGGAAATCACCTGAAATCTAATACAAATTTATTAGCAAGCTGTCACATTTGGTCAATACTTGGGCAACATTCACGGAGCAAACAACATAATCAATAACTCGAAGTCATTAAATGCATTAAGAAATAGGAGTTGTAATTAATTCTGATTTCTGTTTCAAAGAAAGGCAAACACTCCATAATTAAATATTGCATTAGAAGGCTGTTTACTCTCCATGTCTGAAATTATAGACCAGAAACCCACATTCCAGATCATGACTCCAGGGACATCACTATACAGAACTTTGGTCTTTTCCATTGATGAGAGAAGGGACTACGTCATAGAAAATGAGAAGTCTTTACAGAAATTCATAAAGCCCAACAGGGTTGCTTCAGTGACCCAAGGAAAATGAGGACCAGTTTTCTTTAAATGCATGGCTTTTAGTAAGTTGACCTTGTTTCAGTGGATGGTCAAATATCTATGGTTATACAGAAAGCACTAATTAGATTCTGGGTTCTTAAAAAATAAGGACTGAACAGGCTATACTTAGGAATATATATGTTTATACATATGTGCATGCGATAACACATTTCAGAGAACTTCCAAGGCCTGCTGTGAATAAGAGAAGTAGAGGGGTGTTGAGAAGGATCTTTGAGATTCTAGAAAAGCCAGGTTTGAATGTACGAACAGCATCCCTGCAAGCTTTGGAAGAAAGGAGAGAGCCGTCTCAGGCTGCACTGTGTGGCTACACATATAGTGTATACAGAGGCCCTGCTGCGAGGTGGCCTTGATGGGAGAACAGGTGTTGGGAGTTTGTCCAGGAGTCACTGCCACCCTAAGCCACCATAGCACAAGGCAGTGCAGGAGTGAACCTGACCAAACATCAGGCAACAAGAATCTTCCTGAGACGCTTCCATTTTAAAGTGTAGACGGCAATCCTGGGCCTTGGAATTAAAAACTATTGATGCCGGAAAGGTTACCCTTGGGACAGGCAGTAAGAGTCACTAAGAGGGGATTAAAAGACAAAACAACAGTTGTAAAAACTAAAACAGAACCCCTTCATTTAGATTGAATTGCTCAAGTTGGCAGGGAACTGTGCAGGTTTCAGATCTTCCTAGGCTAAATCGTCAAATACATATACTCTCAATCAGCAAAAGAAACAGCCTAACGAGATCTTTCTGTGGTAGACACCTGCATCAAACAATGGCCCTGATCTCTGAGGGATTTTAAACAGCTGTGCATAAACTTCAAAAGTAATTTGCAACCAAATTAGTAAATGTCACCCTTCTTCCCACAAGACACAGCATTTTTTTTTTTTTTTAAAGAGAGAAAGCATCCGAACTAAACCTGCCATTTTACACATTTTCAAACATCGGGAGTGGGGGTGGGGTTGGATGAAGATGATGATTCACAAGGTTGGGGTGTGAGTGGGGTGAGGCACCCCAGATCTTAGAAGAGGGCTTCTAGAGCAAACAACCCTGGGGAGGAGGAAGCAGTGGTGGGCATGGCTTCTAGCACAAAACAAAGCAAGAGAAGGAAAAAAAAATGCATGGAGCCATTAAGTTCTGTTTCCTTGACTCCTGAATTCTCAGACTTTAAGTTCTCTTTGCTAAATGAAAGGGACAAATGAGTCGGGCTGAGAAGACAAAGGCAGACCCCCACCCCACCCCCCACCCCCGATCTTGTCTGAGGTTCATCACACAATTCCCCTGTCTAGGTCTGTGTTCTCAAAAGGCACCTGCAGCTTAAAGGACTGGGGCTTGGGCACAAACGGTCCATTTTTCCCACTGACAGCCCAAGAGCCCAGTCTCTTTCTCTCCCCCCCTCCCATCTCCACACATACCCAGCTGTGTCACCACTGAATAATCTTTTATTAGCACCATGGCCAGCCCACATTGTGGCAGGACAGCCCAGAGGACAGGGCAGCCCTGTGACGCTCCCCTTGCAGAAAACACCAGAATCACTAAGGTTCAGCCCGACATTGGACCTCTCTCCACGCCCACATGGAGTCATTAAAGTCACCCGTGGCACTTTGATAATCCCGGCTCTTAAAACTCCAGTGGAACAAAAGAGGTTACATTTAACAAAGTGTATTTTAACATGTGACCCTCAAAGCTGGAAAACAATCTCATTCTAAGGTTACGGAAGTGAATACCTCAACTTTTAAAAACAAACAAACAACAAACAAACACCTAAAATTCAGCCCAGCCCCTGAAAAGCAAAACAAAACAAACAAAAACCACAATCAAGTGCTTCAACAAATTCCCAGAAAACTAGGTGTTCTCCATGGGCAGGCAGGTCTCCTAGGACAAAAAACACTTCTTACAAGTCTCTGGTTTTTGGTTTTTGGTTTTGTTCTTGTTTTGTGAAGAACACATAAAGTTGCCACTGTTTTCCTTTTTCCTAGTCTGCCTTTCCTCGGGTGCCAAGGAAAAGCAAAAGAAAGAAGGAAGCGCCCCTCCATCCCTGACCCCAGCCTTCACCTGGTCAAGGTCGCCAGCACACAAGAAACCAACGACGGGGGAGCCCCAAAGTTTGCTTTTTTCGATTTTGTTCTCACCCCTGCTTACTCCGACAGTCCTCTACTCTTTCCTAGAACATTGACTTGTAAGAGACACTCGGGTGGCCCTTCAGGTCCCGATCTTTGGCACCTCCAGCCTGCTCTCTCTTCGGTGGTGACTTGGGGCCCTGGGTCCTACCTGGTGTCGTGGCCGTAGTCCCAGCGCAGCGCGGCTATTGCTCCGATGGCGGGGACTGGCGCGGGCCTGGCGACCTGAAGGTACTCCCGGCGGCAGCGGCACCGGCCAGAGGGCGCTCGCCACGCCGGCTCAGGGACGCGCGCCTGGTTGCGTTCCGCGAGCGCTCTCGGCCTTCCTCCTGCTGGCTCTGTCCCCACCCTCCATCCTCACGCCTCACTGGCCACTTGTCGCTCTGCCGCGACTGGGACTCAGAGACTGCGGGAGATCTGGATGAAACAGTCACCGGCGGGGAGCGACGCCGCAGGCAGCGCGAAGCGGGACGGACGCCAGAGCCTCAGCCGCCTGAGTGCCAGAAACGAGGGCGCGAGAGCAGTCTCTTCTCGCTCAGCTGAAAAATCGTAAATGAGCCGCCAGTGGGAAGGGCTAAGGTCACCGGTAGAAAGAAGTGTTTTATTTAATCCATTTTGCATTACAGAGGGCTTGTAAGCGTTGCTTTTGTTTTGTTTTGCTTTTTAATTACCTACGAGTGGGTTTGGGGCACAGCTCTGTCTGGTATAGAGGCTTCTTGGTTGAAGCTTATGAGTATTTTTGATGTTTTGGACCGCTGTAAACTTTACAGCTCTTCAGCAGCAACTTTGCATCACTAGGGTATATTTGTCTTTTTAGGAATTTTTATGTCATGCTGCTAATGTTCATGATGATCATAAAGGGTGTCCATAACAAGGGGTGGTAGATTTTCCTGTACTCCATAGAATGACATTTTTATTGTGTAGTAGAGGAGGACCAGATTAGTATGAGAAATTAAATGGTAATACATTTCTAATCCACCCTTCTCCATGTTCTCCTCAGCACATTTCTGATTACTGACATACAGCATCTTTAAATGACCCCAAGGTACTGAAAGTTTCAGCTTCTAATGTACTCTATAAATGACACACTGAGACATAGAAGTACTTGGTGATTTGATCAAATGATACTTGGAAGCCACATATGGTGACTCTTCCCTATAATGTATATGAACCCATCAAAACCAATGCACATATTTTTAAAGGTTACAAAAACATTTGGTCCAAAAATTAACCCACTTTGCCATTTGTTGATACCTAAGCACTGAACTGACCCACAAATCAGGATCTTACAATACAGGGCTGTGCTTCCAGCCCTGAAGTGTCATGTCATTAGGACATCAAAGTCTGGCACATAGTAGGCCTCCATTATATTTTGGCTGTTACATTTGACAGAAAAGTATGTCATGCCTGGGAACAAGGTCACAGGGCTGGAAGAATGGTCCTTACTTCTGCCTGTGACCAGGACTTCGGAGGATCCCCTTGTTCAAAGGTGGATGGCCTGGCTTCCCCAGCCAGTCTTCAGTGGATCCTACTGGGTAGGGGAGAGATGACAGAGTGATCACATAGCTGTGCATAAAGTCAGGAAGCGTTTAATTCTCCATGACTGTGGTTCCCACTGAGTGTCTTAGGAGATTAAATATATGCAGAGGCTCGTGTCCTCTGATTAATTATTTAAAACACACTGTTGAGGATTAGACCAGGCAAGCACTCTATCACTGACCTACATCCTCAGCCTGTGTCTGTAATTCAGCCTGTTTAAAAGATTACATACAAATGGCAGGATGTTGGCAACATAGTAAATACTTATGTATAGGAGGCCTGTGGTGGGTGGAATTAGATACACTGTTTATTTTACCTTCATAATCGAATGAGGTAGCTGACATCATCACCATTTGACACATGAAAATAATGTCTTGAAATATCATATAATATAATCAGCATTATATTATTATACATTATATTATTATATTACATGATTAGAAAGAATCAGAATCAGGATTCAAATCTTGAATACTCTTTAGTTTCTCTCTTAAACATGATTTAATACAACCTCCATTCCTACAAAATTGATTTTAGTATTTAGCTTCCATTGCTTTAGAACCTCTGGGTGTGGAAGGTCTGTGGTATTCTGACATTCTATAACTCTATAGAGTTCAACAGTTAAGAGTTCTTTACTCTGAAAGCTGGATCTTTTGAAATAATATTCTATCATGTGTCTCAGAAAAATGATTTTATTTTGGCCTGAACAGTGTATTTAAAACAAAAGCATGTAACTGTATTCTTGGTCTATGTCAAGTGCTGTGGAAACCTGGGACTGTTTGATCTCCTTCTACTGCAGGACCAGCTCTGTATCCTCAGGCTGCAGAGTGTTTCTTTCTATCAGAGTTTGTTTTCCTTGTTTCAGATACCCAGCTGTTGCTCAGAACTCTCCACACCTTTGTTTCCTGGAAGAGGAAATGGCATTTCCGGGAGAGGATGGTGTGTGGGTGGCTAGATTCTACCCTTTGTGTTAAAAACACCCCAACTTTCAGTTGTGTGTTTCTTTTCTCCTCCAGTGTCTGCCTTAAAGTTTCCCAGAATTGCACTAAGGACCCGGTGGGGCACTTGCCTCATTCTGCTGAGAAAGATGCTGTTCCAACTCTGGTCACTGAGGGCTAAGGAAGGAGGGATTCCAGAGTGACTTCTTCCTGGACCTGTTGCAGCTTGGAATTTGGAAAAGAACCCCCAAGGCATCATCTTGCTTTCCTCTTGGACTTAGTTGAAGATTGTGGCTCTATCTCCTGTGGAATCCACCGCTTGCACTTTTCTCTGGGAATAGCCTTCTAGAAGGGATTCAGAATAGAGAGCACAAAGAACAGTTCCTAGTTTGAGCCTCAGTTTGGAGAACAGTGGAACTTTGGAGAAGTAGGGTGTGACAAGCACAGGCAACTTGAGGACAGTGTCATGAGACAAGGACATTTCTTGCTACAGAAAACCACCATTTGGAGGACACCAATTCAGATGATTCTATGAGGTCTTTGGCATCCAGACATCCTCTTTGCAAAGCCTGGCAGAGACTGTTTGCAAAGTGGCCAGCCTTAGTCTCTTGAAGGAATTAGAGGTCAATGGAGTACTTTACCAATGACTCAAGTAACATGTGAAAGCTAACGTAAATTTATTTGGAAGTGTAAAAGTTATAGATAGATAAAAGTGACAAAGGCATGAACAAAAACAGACATTTTAAACTCACAACATGGGCAAGTGTTTGCTGCTTTAAAAATTCTCACTGTACAGTCTGCACTGAAACTTATTTATTACTATTCATTTATTTTTTACCCAAAGAGATCTTTAAACCTGGAAGCAAACACGGAATTTTGCTAGGAATAATTAAACTCCAATCGCTGTAGTCTGCTGGTTTCTTTCGTCTGATCCTTGAGGCAGGGTGTCATGAAACCCCTGGCTGGCCTCAAACTCATTACATAGCTGAAGGTGACCTTGAACTTCTGAGCCCTCCTGCCAGCAAGTTCCCACATCCCGAGTTTACAAGCTTGCATCACCAAACCAGCTTACCTTGCTGTTGATAACAAGAGTGCCTTCAGCTCTGTAGATGGTGAGTTGGAACAGTGAAAGATGAAGGCAATTTAATCTAAGAGTAGAAAAGAAAGAGTGGTTAATTTTTTTTTTTACAGTTTCACTATTTGAATATTTATTCATTCAAACATGCTTAGAAATGCTGAAGGACTTTATAATCATGGGCAAGGTAAGGCAGGTAGGTATTATTTCTTCATTTGAGAAAAAGATGTTGATAGGGAACTGTTAACTAATGCAGACTGTGCCTTCCTGTGTATGTCAGGGTTGTGTTAAAAGCTGCCTGATGTGTATAATGTCTTCTGTAGTTTATAGATGCTACAGTGCAGCTCTGGAGTCTAAACAACTGTCTCCTCAAGTCTGTGGAGCCAAGAATTTGTAAGATAGATTAGTCAACCTGACTCTCAACTCATGATGAACTTTCCATCAAACATACAGAAGACACGAGACATGTGTTGAAATTACATCCTGACTCGAATCAGTAACTGAACCAGGTATGTTTACACAGGTTCTAATGGATAAAGTACTGTGAAGGCAAAAGAATTCATATTCATAGGTCAGATGGCTGACCTATGAATTATTGTGTATCACACGGTACAGTTATTGAAACCGTTGGAAAGGAAAGTGTCTGTCGTCAGTGAAGTGGAATGTCCGGAGGAGGTTATTTCCCCCTGAAAATCAGAATATTACAAAAGACAATTACGTTGAACACACACACACACACAAGATTTTTTTTGAACTGAGGAATTACAAAAACGCACCTTGGCATCTTGTGTTCGTTGTAACATGAATGTCTGACTTGGAGAGTCAGGGTCCTGATGTAATGAGCTACATTGACCTTGTTCTATGCTGCGGGCAGTGGGGGATGCTCCATTCCTGGCTACAGTTTAGTCCCCAGTGCAAATGTCCTCACTCTCAATATGTCCCATTTCTTTCCCTCAGGACTGGCAAACCTCAGGACTGGTTGCTTATTTCAACTTGAATTCACACATACAGTTATTTGATTTTCTTACCTTTTTTTTTTTTTTTTTTTGCCCTATGCATAGACTCGGGTAGCAGAAGGAATAGCCTGTGTTTGGATTCAGTCTGTGATTCAGGGAGAAGAAGTTTTATTTCCATTTTACTCATTAAAAAAAAATTAGTAAGCCAACCAGGCATGCATGGTGGCATGAGCCATTAATCCCAGCACCTGGGAGACAGAGGCAGGTGAATCTCTTGAGTTTGAAGCCAGACTCATCTACACAGTGTATTCTAGGACAACCAAGGCTCTCGAAATGATGATGATGGTGGTGGTGATGATGATGATGATGAGGAGGAGGAGGGAGGAAAACACCCAATTCTGGGGTTCCCAGCACACAAATTAAAAAATACTGTGATAACAGAGGGGGAATGTGTAATACGTAAGCAATCATATTGGCGGCTCATATTCATACACTCATGCAACCTTAAAAACAGGAGAAGAGTCCTTTTATGTCACCAGAACTCAATGTGGATGTGGTGCTCAAAGATCAAAGATATCTGAAACCAGAAGAGATGTTTATTTTTCTAAATAGAATGCAAATGTCACATATTAATGCACAAATTCCCCTTTTCACAGGTCCGATTTAAAGTCCTTGAAGGGAGGGTATTTATGTTACATCAGAATTTTAGAAGGATAATGGAACAGCCAAAAATCTCTACAGCATAACATTATTTTTATTGCTACTTCATAGCTGTATGTTTGCTACTTCTATGAACTGTAATATAAATACCTGTGTTTTCCGGTGGTCTTAGGCAAGCCCTGTGAGAGGGTCGTTCCACCCCCTCAACATGTTGTGACCCACATGTTGAGAACAGCTGATAAAAGTGTTTCATGCCTAAGATCATTACCAATGGGAGGATGCACTTCAAATTCACAACTGTCTAGGTCACTGATAGCCCAGAATCCTATATGCCTGTGAGCTTATTTGGCTGCTGGAACAATCCTATAATCCAGGTGTTCTTCACACTTCACTGATGTGGAAGATTGAGACTCAGAGAGACCAAGTGACTTAGCAAAGACTCACACAGCAAGAGACTCACACAGCCAGGATCGATCGAAGCTACAAACAGATCATATTCCATAGATGCGGTTTGAAAATTAATGCTTTGTATTTTCCTATGAAAGGCATTATGAATATGCACACTAAGTTAGACATTAGAGAAAGGTAAGAAGAAGAAAAAGATTAGCCATTATTCCACAGCCCAGTTAACATTTTATTTATGCCTATTTTAAAAAAATATTTTCAAAATTATCTTTCCTAATTGCTTGATGGTAACTAATAATCATCATAAAAAAATTTTTGAAAACTGTAATCATGTATATAAAAGAAAATTTAAATCACTAATAATCTCAAAATATGAAACTAAGAGTTTAAGTCATAGCAGATTTTACCCACCTTGAGACAGAAGCCAAAGCTGTCTATATAACACACTTTATAATTTAGATGATATGTTAAGTTTCTTATTTGTTTTTTTAAGATTTATTTGTTTGTGTGTATGTGTGTGCACATGTCCACATCTAGTTATGTGTGCTTCTGTACTTCTGTGGGGGCCAGAAGAGAGCTTTGGTTATTCTCTTTCATTACTTTCCACATACTCCTTTGAGGCAGGGCCTCGCCATGAACCTTAACTCCTAGCCTTACAAGCCAGCAAGCTCCAGGATCTCCTTCCTCCATGCCCATCAGAGCTGGGGTTACAGGAGTTTGCCAGATGTACAGCTTGCTGCGTACACTAGGATCTGCACTAGGTCTCCGATTTCCCAACAAGCACTGCTCTTGACTGCTGGGCTGTCTCTCCCGACCCTTGTTTGTTTGTTTTTTTAACTTGATGTTTTCTTTTCCTTGAAGTTACAAATTTGACTTCTAGACACTTGATTAGAATGGTTCTTGGTTGTTCTGAATGGATCTAGCTACTAAGTTACTCTCACAACCAGAATACCTAAAGAATGAATTGTATTATTGTTTCAATCTTTTCTATGGCTCCACAGGATAACTTAATGGTGCCAACTCCACAAATGTAACTTGCTTTAAGCAGTTTCCACTGTAGGGGAAAGAAAGCTGGATCAAGTGTGTTCAGTTTGAGGCTTTGGTTCTGGTCCAAAGCAGTCAATATTGATCTGCCAGGTGATGTAAATTTGTGGATTGCAAGAATTTGGAAGGGATGTGAAAATGAGGGTTAAATATTAAATTAATAAAGCTTCTCTCCAAACAAAAATCAACGTTCCTTGAGAACCTTTGTGTCATGTGATATTACATCCCAAGGGGCTTTAAATATACTTAAAATTTCGACTCAAAATGGCTACTGGGTAAACTGAGGAAGGTGCACTTAGCCAGTATACCTACAGTCATGTTACCAAGATTTCACTTTTTCAAAGAATATTGTAAGAACCTGAGCTAAAAACAAAGAAAGAAACAACACCACACACACACACACACACACACACACACACACGATGTAGAGAGAAACAGATGATAGATAGATAGATAGATAGATAGATAGTATAGATAGATAGATAGATGGATGGATGGGGGGCGGGGAAACTGAAGCAAAATCTGAGCTAAAAAACCAACCAACCAACTAATAAACTCAATTAATGAACTGAAGCCGGTCATGAGTTTCTGATCTTTTGTCTGCTCCATAGAGTGGCAAAACATCAAATAATTTTAAGGAAATTATTATTTACCTATTTGTTTCCCCAAACTTCTCTTCCATCATTCTGTTTTGCAGGAACACACATTTTATTCCTTCCTTGCCATTGCGTGTAGGTAGAATGCAAGTCTCTTCCATGGTTCTGCAATGAAATTATCCCACGTATCTCTGTGCTATGAGAGAAAATTCCAGAAATTTCATGCTCTACTTTGTGAACTCCTGGACACAGTGGGTGTACTATGCACACTATGTGATGGGTGTGGAGAAAGTGGAGTTCTGACTCGAATTAGTTAAACTTCCAAAAAACATTTTCACAATAGCCACTGATGAAGAGCATATGAGTAGCCTGTGACCCAGGCATGTTGTGGGTACACAAAGCATAAAAGCGTGTCCATATGCATGGTAAGGCATGTGTGGAATGTTCTCTATAGCACTGCTTGGAATCTGTCCCAACCCCTGTCACTGGAAGCAAAGCAAGTGCATCAAAAATTGTGGTGTGTCCATCAACTGAGGCTATAGCAGTGACCAATACTGAAGAGCTGCGGCATGAACTTCCAAAAGTCAAAAGCTTACAAATACAGTGCCAGGCAAGGTCAGAAAGGATGCATGCTATGTGTATGACAGAGGGCAATAGAGGATGCCATCAGCCATTGGCCACTGTTCCTCTGTCTTCTACATACACATATGCATATGTGCACACTCTCCCACATACATGAAGAAGTCCACGAGTGCAATATGCACACACTCAGACACACACACACATACACACAGAGACACACAGACACACTCAGACACACACAGACATACAGAGACATACAGAGACACACACAGAGAGACAGAGACAGAGAGTTTTTGATGGCCAGGGCCATGCTGTTCCAAGTCATGGATATTTAGTTTGTCAGGAACAAGGACACAAACATATTAACCCTTCCTTCTCTCTGCTATTCACAATGCCAACAAGTCAAGCTTAACCACAGTAGGATCTCAGTAAGTCACTGAAACATTCTGCATTGTTTGAATGAGAGAGGGCCACACAGTGCTGCCTCTGGATCTTTCTGGCCCTCACTGCTAGGGTGCTGGGCACCTAAGCCTCTGCCAGCTCCACAAGGCTATCCTAGTCCCTCTCCCTCTCAGACAGAGTCTCCCACCCTGCTCCCATTTGTTCTTATGTAATCTTTCTGTCGTTTCCTTTGTCCTAGTGCTGTGCCTTGTACAGGGCGTATCATAAAAATGCAAAATTGTCAGATACCAAAAATGTTCAGGATATTCTGAATTCCACATTAGACTCAGTGGACAATTGCCTCAAAGATTAAAAAAAAAAAAAAAGGAACTTATTCCAACTTGGGCAGAAGGCTTCTCATGTCAGCTTCCAACTGGAGCAAATCTCAAAAATGCAGAAAGGACAAATGGGCTCAGTGGCTGCTCGGTATCATAATTTGGAGGGTCATGGCTGAGGCTGTGACACAAAGAGTAAAACAGAAAAGATCTTTCAGGATTTTAATGAGCTTGGTAAAGAGGCTTAGAAATACGAGTCTTGGATGTTAATAAAGTTATTTTAAAGATCAGAAGACTGGGGCTTGCCAGCTTGTGTTCAAAATCCTTCAGTTGCTCCTATATTTCTTTTCAATATATAATTAGTGTGTGTGTGTGTATGTATATATATATAATATATATGCGTCACTCTGAACCTCACGTCAGTTTCATGTCTTTTCTGTTTTGTTTTCATTATAACCCAATTAAATACAGTTAGCAATACCCATACAGGCATGGACTGAGGGTTTCCAATTCAGGGGGTGGGCCTCCCAGGAACTCTAAAGAAAACTGACTGCCCCACAACAGCTGTCAATTGTCAATAGGGTAGGGGTACTGGGCCCCTGAGTCTCCACCCTGGGGTGGCCACTGGCTTGATTGTATTTCTCTACTGAAGTTGTTGAAAGTGTTGCAAAGCTGCAGAGGCGTTTCCCTCGGCATGGTATAAATGGCTTTTGCCTTTTGTCTTCCCTTTTGTATAAGTTCTCCACCTCACCAAGAACCATTTCACTGACTGACTTAGTTCCCTGAGTGATGCGTGCCACCTACCTGCTAAGGCAGGCCTTCTGTGATAACGATAGACTACCCAGACAAAACTGAGTTCTTCAAACTGCCAAACACAGGAGCAGTTGCTGTCATAGACATCTTCCAAGAAGTGGAACTTGGGCCAAGGCTCCCATCAATAAAGTGCTAGCCATGCAAACGCAAGGATCTGAGTTTGATCCAAAGCATTCACTTGAAAAAGCTAAGCACGGTGCTGCTCTGTTGTAATCTCTGTAGCAATGAAAGCATCCCCGATGCTCACCCTGGCCAGCCAAACTAGGTGAATTGGTGATCCCAGTGAATCTCAAAACACAAGGTGGGTTGGCTTCTGAGACATGACACTGCAGGTCATACTTCGGCCTCCACACATGAACATGCACACCTGCACATACACAAATGTACACTATATACTTGAACACACACACACACTGTCCCACACATAAAAGGAACCTTTATGTAGCAGTCAAAACATGGTGTTGCTGAGGAAGACAGACACGTGGAGGGAGTTTTCCAGGCTGTGCTTTTAGAGAAACCCAATCACATCTTGTTTAGTTTCTCATCTCAGAATGACCTCCATGAGGACCTAAGTTTGGATCTTTAGCACCAGTCTGGCATGGTGCTTATTGGTAATAAAGCAGTTAGAAGAAAACCTGTGGCACGCTGGCAAGTCAGCCTAGCTGGATAAGTCATCTGCAGGGTCAGTAGGAGAATCTGTCTCAAAAAATAAAATGGAGAATGTCTGGCAAAGACATTATCTGGCCTCCACATGCACATAAATGCACACACATCTTCAAGCACATGTATACCAGCAAGCACAGATACACACACACACACACACACACACACACACACACACACACACAGAGCATGCACACTCAGGAATCCCCGATCTGTGATTGCTGTCACCATGACTGACAAACTGTGAAGACTCCTGGACTCACATCTGGACCTCAGTTTCCACCTCTGTGGAAACCAAAATGATGGTTTAGAGAATGGTCCTTTCCACTGGGGGGAAAAATTCTTAAAATCCCAAATAATGCAATGCTGACACATATTTGCTCTCTGTTTTCACTTTGGACAGTGAGACGTGATTTGCTTTCAGCCAAGACTGACTAGCTTAAAAACATATCTAGCCCTCAGTCACCCTCACAGCGTCAGAAAGGAAGGTGTTTCCATTTGCAGTGACAGGCGCCTTGTAGCTGAAAGTCTTCCATTTCATTATTTGCTTTAATGTTTTCACTGAGATGCATGTGGTTTTCAGACACAGGAAAGAAAACATACCAGCCTGTGGTTGAACTTTCCACTAGAGAACAGACAAAGTACAGCTTAGAACCAGTGCTGGTGGGGAGATCCTTCCTACAGTTAAACGTGCAAACCCACGCAAGAAAATGTCCTCTCTTGACAAGAATGCTGTGGATTGCTTCAATTTTCGGAAGCTTTGGGGAACAAGGCCTTATGACATCTGATACTACAAGTGCATAGAGTCGTGGCTGGAGAACTAGAGTGGCTTCAAGGCCATGAGGTCATTTCTCTTCTAATTTGAATTCTGGGAATCAGAGAATGGCATCTCCCTGGGTGACACTTCCCAGTTCCATCAATCCTAAGTATATCTTACCTGCTCCCTCTTGAAGCAATTTGACCCATGAAAATGGTTCTTCCTCTGGTAGTATCTGACTTCATAGCTTTCAGTAACCCATTTTTGTTACTCCACTCCTGACCTGTGGAGTTCATTCTATAGCAAACAAATTCTTCAATAAATATTTACAGCCCATCAACTGAGCTGTCACTCAGTGCATCAAGCTGTAACTTCATAGTCAACAGAATTGAGGCATGAATGAAAAACATCCTTAAAGTTTTGTGTTGAAACATAATTATCAGATAACACATGATGTGAATGAATTTTGTAGAAATTTTCTTTTAAATTAACTTTGGAAACACTTTTCACTGATAGTTGGGATGTCTAACAATACGGGTAAACACCCTTAGCTAAACTTCATGCACTTGCCCAGAAGCCATCTGCCTGAGAAGAATAGACCAATACCATCACAAACACACGGTAACCTGACTCTTTTGTTTCCATTGCCTTGCTGGCCATAGTAAGGTAAGGTTATAGTGAGTGGAGCTCTGTAGTGTATAGAGACACATTGCTGCCAACAATATTTATATGCAAGTTCAATTCAGAGGGCTTCGCCCCCAAATGCATACAAGGAAGCTAGAGTGAGCTGGTGTGCCCCTCTCACTCTCTTATCTTCGAGAGCAAGGTCTCATCAGCATGGATGTGGTAAACACATGTGCACAGTTGGGCTCTGTAACACTGAGTGGCGGGGGAATGCTCTCCTGTTTCCTTAACATTGATGTGGGCCCTCTGTACAGCAGCCTGAATAACCCCATGCAAACCTCCTTTGGGTCTCTAGAGCTCCCTTCTCCCTAGTAGACCTACCCTAGCACCCACTCCCCAGATCCTCTCTGACTTATCTTCCTCGCTTTGATTAACAGGAGCCACTGCCCTCCTTAGCATGGCTACCAAACTACAGCCTAGGAAATGTATAGATGACCTCAGATGCTGACCTCCTCAGTTTCTCAGTGATGATTTTACTAGTATCTTGGGAGAGGAGCTGCTACCTCGGAAGCCTGATGAACAGAGGTTCGGGAAGGCTTTTATTTAAACATAAAAATCAATAATGTTAGCACAATGTCAACACTACCATTGTATCTAAAAGTTTGTCATCAGGATTATACGATAGTTGGGATAGAGACTGACATTCTAATCAGTCTTCTGTTCCTTCTAGGTGCACAACTAGATACGAGTCATTTAAAGTTAGGTTTGACCAATTTTGTAGGCCCTGACCTTGAGGAGACAGTTCACATGGTAAGTTACTCATTTTATGAGCACAGGGACCTGATTTGATCCCCAGAACCTGAATGGAAATGCTTTTGTGGTGGTCCATGCTTGTGAGCCTAGTTTAGGGAGGTGGAGACAGTTGACCCCTGGGGCTTCCTAGCCAGTCAGCCAAGGGTAATTGGCAAGTTTAACACCAGAGAGATCCTGCCTTAAAAAGCAGTGGGGAAGATGGCATGCTGCGGAATGAGACTTAAAGCTGTCCTCTGGCATCCGTGTACATACACAAACATTCATGTGCATCTGTATGCACATGCACACATATCACACCACATCATATGACATCATATCACATGACATCATACCACATCATGCCATCACATCAGGTAGGTCCTTCTTATCTTGACTATGGGACTGGTGTGTCTGAGAGGAGAAAGGCTGTGTCTTCAGGCTTGTTTCTGAAATTCAGCCAGCACACATCAGATATAAAGATGATCTCTGATTAAAAGCTGCCATGAGAGAGAAATGAAGTTTGGTTATGAGAGCCACGCAAGGTCTGAAGCACTAAGATTTGGCAATTTTCTGGTTACCAGGTATCTTAATCAGGGTTTCTATTGCTTCAGTAAAACATTATGACGAAAAAGCAGTTGAAGAAAGAGGATTTATTTGGTTTATACTTCCACATCACTGTTCATCACTGAAGGAAGTCAGGACAGAACTCAAACAGGGCAGGAACCTGGAGGCAGGAACTGATGCAGAGATCATGGAGAGGTGCTCCTTACTGTCTTGCTCCTCATGTGCTCAGCCTGCTCTCTTATAGAACCCAGGACCACCAGCCCATGGATGGTACCATCCTTTGGGCTAGTCCTCTGCTATTGATCACCAAATCAGAAAAACCCTTTCAAGTCTGCCTACAACCAATCTCATGGAGGCATTTTTTTGATTGGGGTTCCCTTTGTTTCGGGGACTTTAGTTTGCATCAAAGGGAGATAAACTTATCCAGCATACAAAGGAAAAATAACTGGAATAATAGTCATTAGTGCTGACTCTTGGAACACTTTTTCCGGTCTCAGGAGCCCAAGGGAAACTGGGTTTCCC
>JAJTUV010003490.1:0-136997 GCA_021653895.1 Mastomys natalensis
CTCACAGTATCCTTTTGATGTAATGGGGTTGAAAAAAAGCAATCTTTAATATCCAAAGCTATAATAGGCCAATTTTTACGCAATGCACAGGGTAAAGGTAATTCCCTCTGTACCAGCCCCATAACAATCATTTGTCTATTGATCTCTCTTAAATCATGTAAAAGCCTCCATTTTCCTGACTTCTTTTTAATTACAAAAATTGGAGTATTCCACGGTGATGTGGATGGCTGTAGGTGTCCTAAAGCTAACTGTTCCTGCACAAGGCATGCACAGCTTGTAACTTTTCTGAGGGGAGTGGCCACTGAGGAACCCATATGGGCTCCTCAGATTTCCACGATATGGGAAGAACCTCCTCAGTGGCCCCTAGGAAAACTCACTCCTGTTCTGTTATGTTTTTGCTGAACAGGAACAGGGGATGTCCGCCCCTGCAATCTTCTTCCCAATCCTCTTTCTGGAACATAGCCCATACCAGACATCATGTCATGTGATTGTGAGCTATAATTTCCCTCATTAGTCAGCACAAAACCCATCTCCTGCAGAAGATCTCTTCCCGCAAAGAAACAGGAACCTCCAGAACAGATGGTTGGAAAGTTCCAGAGTGCCCTTCAGCATCCCTCCACTGCAGAAGTCGAGAGCTCATTCCAGGTTCTTGAGCATATCCCAATCCTCTCAGCACTTGATCTGATTTCTGTCTGGGTCAACCAGGGGGCCAATCCTTGGTGCTGATGATACTACAGTCGGTATCAGTGTCTAGAAGGCCAGATATGGATTTGCCTTCATGGTTAAAGTCAATAGAGGTCTTGAATCAAGATTCAGGGAGTAAAAATGGCAGAGGTCCCTGTAGAACCAAATCCTTTGGCCCCCCGTTCAATATCTTTGGCAGGAATTTGTTGATGGCAACTGGGTAAAAGTAATAGCTGAGCTACTCTATCTCCGGGGGAGATGGAAGATACCCCTCTAGGGGAGGATACTATAACTTTTACCACCCCGGTAAAGTCTGGGTTAATTATGCCGGGATGGATCATCAGCCCCTGCATAGTAGCAGAGCTTCTCCCCAAAACTAAGCTCACTGTCTTAGGTGGTAACGGGCCATGGAAATCTGTCTCTATCAGCTGAGGGCCCATTTGAGGTGTTAATAAGAGTCTGGTGGTGGAACACAGGTCAAGTCCTGCACTCCCTTTGGTTGTTCTTTGGGGCGGCTCCATTGCATTGTCGGCCTCAGGCTTGGCCAATTCTCGGTTATTGCCCCATATATTTGAAGACCCTGGGGGTCCGGGACCCTGTATCAAGTTTTTGGCCTGGCTCCACCATATCCAGCACTTAAAGGCTGCCCATTAATATCCTTTACTGATCTGCACTCATTTGCCCAATGGTTTCCCTTTTTGCATTTAGGGCAAAGTCCAGGGACCCTTGCTCTAGGATCAGTGACAGTTTGTAATTGGGGACACTGTCATTTTAAGTGCCCAGGCTGACCACATTTAAAACAATTGCCATTTGCTGAATGACCCTTGCCTCGAGCTAATTGCATAACGGCGGCAGCTAATCCAGAATTGGAGAGGGATCCTCCTATTTCTCTGCAAATCTTCATCCATACTTCTAACCCTTTACTTTTATATGGGTTAATGGCTTGTCTACATTCTTTAGTACACTGTTCAAAAATTAGCTGTTTAATAATGGCATGACTGTATCAGGGTCCCCAAAATTTTTCCTCCTGCTTCTACCATTCTAGCTACAAAGTCAGCAAATGGATCTGCTACTCCCCGGACAATTCTAGTTAGGTTTCCTGACACTTCTCTGTTGGGAAGTGATTTCCAAGCCCTAGTTCCTATGATATTAATTTGCTCATACACTTGTATGGGATAGGTGGTCTGTCAATTAGCAAACACACACTGTCCCAACAGCATATCCTGATTCCATGCTTGCTGGCCATTAGCACTATTAACGGCAGCTTGTTCTGCTGAAAATTCAATGAAAAAGACTTTCTAATTCCAGATATTGACCAGGAGACAAACATGCTCTAGCTAAATTTTGCCAATCACTGGGGGTCAAACAGTATCTATGAAGAGACTCCAATTGGGTGACTACAAAGGCAGCACCCGTGCCATAGGCTCGGACCCCTTCAGCTAGTCTTTGAATAACCTTCCAGTCAAGTGGTTCATGATAGCGATTGCCCTGGCCATCCAGAAACATGGAAAAGCACTGGGCTTGTAGCTCTTCCAAGCCTCTGGGCAGAGACTCCATCCTGAAGCCCCCTTGGGAGCATACGGAGGTGGCCGTGGTGACCCTGGCACCGAAGGTTCCACTTTTAGTTTTACTTTTTCTAGGCTTTCTGCTATGCTTTCGAGCTCGTCCTCCAAGACTTCCTCTTCTCCTGAACTTCCTCCAGCCTCAGATTTCTGAGACCGCTCCTCCTTCAGCCACTCTAGTGCCTCACTACCCTTTTCCAACTCTGTTGCGCATCTCCCACCCTATCCTCTATACAAGATCTCACCAATTTCCACATGGGTAAAACTCCCATGGGCAGCACCCCTTGTTCTTCAGCAAACTTCAAATCCTTCCCTAGCTTTTCCCAACTGGGCATCATTAAATATCCCGAAACTGAGAACCAAGACGCAACCTCGTCCACGGCTCATAAAAATTTTCAACAATGGCCTTTTTTAATCCTACTCCTTTTGCCTTCAACAAGCCCCTAAGAGCCTGGCTCACAGAATTTGAGGAAGATGAATTCCCATGGTGCTTGGTGCGACTTGTCCCTAAGCCGGGAACCTTATTGTCTCTTGAGGAGAACTTGTCCTTGTCCCTCTTACCTGGGAACTTACCAGATAGCTGCCTGACTGCAATGAGTTCTGAACTTCCCCGTAAGGGCCACCACTTGTAGCTTCCCGATCCGATCCATAGAAAGGAGCGACACCATGTGAAGTTCCTTTCAAAGCAGTTTATTCAGGAACCTTAACTTCATGTAAAAAGCCCCGAGCCTCTTTCCGTCACACCTTAAATCCTTGTGCCTGCACCACTCAGGTCCTGCACGAAGGCATTCTTGGTTTTTTTTGTTTTTTTGTTTTTTTTTTTTTTTGTTTTGTTTGTTTGTTTTGTTTTGTTTTGTTTTGTTTTTCAAGACAGGGTTTCTGTGTAGCCCTGGCTGTCCTGGAACTCACTCTGTAGACCAGGCTGGCCTCGAACTCAGAAATCCGCCTGCCTCTGCCTCCCAAGTCCTGGGATTAAAGGCGTGCGCCACCAACGCCCGGCTACGAAGGCATTCTTAATTGGTCGAAGGCATGGTTCATCAGATGGCCTGATCTTACGTAGCAGCAAGTCTTCGCAGTGCACTCTGCGGACGTGGCTTTCCAGGGGCATATAAGGGAGTCAGGTGCTTGGCAACCATCCCGGGCGCCATCTTGGAATGGTCGCCACACCCACTCCTCACAATCTGCCCAGGATTTTCTAGCCTTCATAATCTCTGGTGAGAAGTCTGCTGTAATTCTGATAGGTCTGCATATCATAGGTTACTTGATGTTTTTCTCTTACTGCTTTTAATATTCTTTCTTTGTTTTGAGCATTTGATATTTTGATTATTATGTGACAAGAGATATTTCTTTTCTGGTCTAGTCTATTTGGTGTTCTGTAGGCTTCTTGTACATTTATGGCCAACTCTTTCTTTAGGTTAGAGAAGTTTTCTTCTATAATTTTGTTGAAGATATTTACTGGTCCTTTAAGTTGGGAATCTTCACTCTCTTCTATACCTATAATCCGTAGGTTTGGTCTTCTCATTGTGTCCTGGATTTCCTGGATGTTTTGGGTTAGGATCTTTTTGCATTTTCTTTGACAGTTGTGTCAATATTTTCTATGGCATCTTTTGCACCTGAGATTCTCTCTTCTATCTCTTGTATTCTGTTGGTGATGCTTGTGTCTATGATTCCTGATCTCTTTCCTATATTTTCTATCTCCACGGGAGTCTCCTTTTGTGATTTCTTTATTGTTTCTACTTCCATTTTTAGATCCTGTATGGGTTTGTTTAATTCCTTTACTGGTTTGGTTGTGTTTTCTTTTAATTCTTTAAGGAATTTTTGTGTTTCCTCTTTAAAGGCTTCTACTTGTTCACATGTGTTCTCCTGTATTTATTTAAGGGAATTATTTATGTCCTTCTTAAAGTCCTCTATCATCATCATGAAAACTGATTTTAGATCTGAATCCTGTTTTTCCAGTGTGATGGGATATCCAGGACTTGCTATGCTGGGAGAACTGGGTTCTGATGATGCCAAGTAACCTTGATTTCTGTTGCTTATGTTCTTGTGCTTCGCTTTCCCCATCTGGTTATCTGTAGTGCTACCTGCACTCACTGTCTCTGACTGGAGTCTGTCTCTCGTGTTCTCTTGGTTATATCAGAACTCCTCAGTGTCCATCTGTCTCTGTGATCTTGTGATCCTGACATCCTGTTGCTCTCAGTGCAGTGGATCCTCTAGAGTGGGTCAGGATACAGTGTCTTCTCAGGAGCAGACCAGTTAGGAGTCTGCCCCAGCAGAAAGAACCAGGTGGAAGGGCCAGAAGGGAGAAAGGGGAATGGAATTTGGGAGGGTATGGTTTTGGTAGGTGCTGGGTCCTGGTGTGCTGGGCTCCCAGCTGCAGCTCTGGGGCTTTGGGTTGTGGGGGAGGGTTCTTACCTGCTGCTCTAAGTACAATGTATCCTCTAGGATGGGACAGTATATGGTATCTTCTTGGGAGCAGCTATTATGTCTTTCTTAAAGTCTGTCTTAGTCAGTGTTTATATTCCTGCACCAACATCATGATCAAGAAGCAAGTTGGGGAGGAAAGTGTTTATTCATCTTACACTTTCCACATTGCTGTTGATCACCAAAGGAAGTCAGAACTGGAACTCAAGCAGGTCAGGAAGCAGGAGCTTATGCAGAGGCCATGGAGGGGTGCTGCTTACTGGCTTGCTTAACTTGCTTTTCTTATAGAACCCAAGACTACCAGTGCAGGGATGGCACCACCCACTCTCCCTTGAACACTAATTGAGAAATTGCCTTACAGCTAGATCTCATGGAGGCATTTTCCCAACTGAAGCTCCTTTCTCTGTGATAACTCAAGCTTGTGTCAAGTTGACACAAAACCAGCCAGTACAAAGTCCTCTTTCATTATCAGATGTGATTTTAAATTATAGTCTTGCTTTTCTGGTATATTAGGGTATCCAGAGCTCACTGTGGTGGGAGAACTGGGTTCTGATGGTGACAGGTATCCTTGGTTTCTGTTGCATATGTTGTTGCCCTCATGCCATCTAGTTATCTCTGGTGTTAGCTGGTCTTGTTGTCTCTGACTTTGGCTTGTCCCTCCTGCAAGCCTGTGTGTCAGCACTCCTAGGAGATCAGTTCTCTCTGGGAGAAAATTGGATATGGAGAGCTGTGGCACAGGGTCAGTTCCAGGGTGCAGACAGAAACCAGAAGGATCCTGTCCCTGGCTGTTCCTTAGTTCCTGTGTCCTGATGGCTCTGGGAAGATTCCTCTTGAGCTAGGAATTTGAGCAGAAGTGGTGGTCTTACCTGTGCTCACAGGTGTGTAAGAACTCCCGAGAAACCAGATCTCTCCTTGCAGTATTTGGGTATGTAGTGCTGTGGCACAGGATCAGCTCATGGCACTGTGGCACAGGATAAGCTCAGGGTGCAGATCTACTTGCTTTTTCTTAATTAAAGCCAAACCTAACTTAGTTCTAATTTTGGCTCCTAGACCACCCTGGAAGACTATAAGAAGACTTGTGGACAGAAACTGAGGAATAATAAGATAATGTAAACTCTAAACCCCAAAATTGGTCCATTAAGGATAGGATACAATATACTACTGATACTACTACTCAAACTGCCATTATCATCTTTTTACACCTCTGTTATAATTATGATACAGAGGAAATTGGGAGACTGTCAAGCTACATGACTTGTGCTATTGCCTTGAACCCTAGTAAACTACTATACTAGGGGTAGAGATTCTTTGATATGGAGATAGATAATGTTTACCACCATGATTTTTAAAAATGTTTTTGCTTCTTGCTTCATAAAACTACTTATTAAAGTTATTAGTAAATGAGATAGTGCAGTTAGCATTATGGTAGGGTGAATTACTATTAAGGTAGGGTTAGTCACCATTATGAGCTCATTGAATGTTAAGCATGTCATCATCTCATCAGCATTCCTAACAGCAGCATCAAAGGCTTTGTGATAGAAAGACTTTCTGCTTGGACACAGAGATAGCAGGAAGATCACTGACTATCCTAAAGCTCTCAAGTTCCTCACATAAGTCAGGAAGTTACTGTTATAAGATGGACCTTAAGAAGGACCAATCTCATGTGACACTCAACCAGACAACTGCCACTGACACAGAAAAGACCTACGAACCAGATGTCATTGGATCTTGGCATTTACGAAATAGAGAACAACTCAAAAAAAGAAAATATGAAGCACAAAAGAAGCAAATGTTACAATGGCAACTTGAAGAACAGAAGATTCACAAAAGGCAGCAATCAGGGAATGTAAATAAAAAAGGTTTAAAGAAACAACAAAGTACAGAAGCAAAGGCTGAGCCACTATTACAAGTAGCAAAGGAAACTCAGTTGGCACCTGCCCAGAAAAAAACTCAGCACTCTGAATCAGAAGTCCTTCCATATTTAGCCTCATCTCCAAAAGACCTGCCTGTAGAATATTGTTTTGAAATACACCAGGAAAGCTTTATAGGTGGGGAAAATTCTGCTAGATGCCAAGATACAGCAGTATGTAAACGTTTTTCTGAAACAGACCAATATTTGACTGGACCTGAAGACCTCTATCCTAAATTATGCCAAGAAATATCTGTACTTAAAGAGCATTCTTCACAAACATGCAGTGATATGGCTGAACTTGAAGCCTTTTCTTCTAAAACATGTGAAGACACAGTGTTGCCTAAAACTCTACACTGTACAATATCTGAAGATACAACTGACAAGTGTGAATACCCAGGATCTTCTAAATCAGATGTGCCTGAAGACTGTCCTCTCAACATATGCCAAAAATCACCTGGATCTGAGAAATTCACTTTTGAGCCACATCTAGAAACAGCTATGCCTGAAGACTTCTTCTCCTATCTGCAAATAATAACTACATCTAAAGATGCTTTCCCCCAAACATAAGAAGCAGTTCAACCCGAATACCTTTCATATGAAGAAGTTGTTGCATCCACAGATTTTTACAAATAATTGAAGAAACACTTAAGCCTGAAGTAAATTCACCTGAATCATGTCAAGAAATACGTGAAGATGAGAAATATTCACCTGAAGCTTACCAGGAAATGCCTGGGATTGAAGACCTTTCTAATAAAAGACTTCAGAATAGTGATGAACCTTATGATTGCTTCCTAGAACAAATTCAAGAAACTGATGCATCTGAAGACCAGGATACTAGTACATACCAGAAAGTTAATACTTAGACTTTCAGGAAATGAACGAAAAAGCAAAAATAGAACCAAAAGTATCAGGAATTCCATTTCTTTCTCAAGGATTTTGTCCCTAAAATAAAATAATATCTAGAGTTATTCTTTGCTTTTATAATATTCAATCATAAAATTATATTTCAACAAATATCTTAATATTTTCATATGTATGATTTTCTCAAGCTTTTGTAGCAATCTCTACAATTTGCATTGGATTTTAACTTACTGTTTTTGCCATTTATTGAACTTGTCTGGGAGAATTATATTTTAGGTTCCTAATACAGACAATAGTTTTAGTGTTTGTCCATGCATGTGTATATGCTATGCTGAACTCAATTTTGCATATGTGTATATGGTAGAGATGGCAGAGTATTATTTTGAGAAGAGGCAAATAAAAGAAGAGAAAAGGCTTTATAAGTGATTTTTCCCTCTAAGAACTTACATTTATTTGGTTAAGTCCTCTTCTTTTATTTCAAAAGCAAAGTGTATTTTATTCTACAGAACTCCAACATGTTGGGATCTACCATTTACCAAGGTAGAGGCACCCAGGTGAGCTCACAGGCCCAATTTAAAGCACATTAATGGAGTTCCAGGGAGGAGTAGGTAACCATATCTTAAATGGCTGGCTCTATATATACACACACGGACATTCCAGAATCATTGCTGGGGTTGGGGGTGGGGTGGAAACTGTTGCTAGGGTAGCCTGGAAACTGTTCCTGACTCATTGCCCTTGCCTCAGGCCAGGTGGCAGGGCAGTTTCTGATTGTAGGGTAGTTTCTGATTGGCTGCCTGAGGCCTGGGGTTTTTCCAGTAACTAACTTGCCTGCACTTTCCCAGTTCTTGGAAATAGAGACTTAGGCATAATTTCCTGAACTGCCAATTTGAAGCCTGTCATGGATTCAGCCTCTATCAGTCCTCTTACTCCCCTTTGAAAAACTGGTCATCTTGAATCCTTGAGCTGTTTCTATGGGCTGGTATTGTTGTTTGAGGATTATAACTAAAGCATTGATTATGCAGAGACTGCAAGTCAAGACTCCCTATGTGTCCACATTAAATGATTTATTTGATCTTAAGAATTAACCAAAGAGTTTCCATCGTGGTAAATGGTAAACCCCAGCATTCTAGACTTCTGCAGAAAAAGATGCTCTTTGCTTTTGCATACTATATGAGTATGGGGTATCATTCTTTGGCTAATCATGAACCCGTACATTTGGGAGCTTGTCTGGGATTTGCTGTGAACTCTTTGACCCAAATAGTGTAGTGTTTTTCTGTTTGGTAAGTCCAGGTGTTCAGTTGTCTTCTGTCTTGTCCATCCTTGTGTTGCTGTTTCAGGATTAACCTGGAGGCTGAGAGGGACAAAGTAGACTCATATTTTGTCACCAGCCAGGAGCAACACACACCTCTTACCAGAAGCAGGAAAACTTGCTAGTTCTCATCAGGATTCTTAACTGACTGTGGGTTTGTGGACCTCCCATGCACAGGGAGGAAAACCATCTGAGACAGCCTTTGAGTTTTGTTTTCATTTTCCCAGAAACATCCTTCTGTCTCTGTCTATGTGTGTTCTGTTTGTAATTTTTGTCCTCTCATAAAAATATTTCTTTGATTCATAGGATGGGACAGGCACAGAGCAGCCCACTTGGCTTGGTCCTGAACCATTTTAAGGACTTTCACCAAGTCACAGAAAACGTGTTTTTTATCCCTGCAAATGAAACATCTTTTCCAGGAACGAATGGGCCACCTATAATGTAGGATGGTCTGAGGAGGGTGAAGGCTGTAATTTATAGAGCCAGAGGCCACTCAGGCAAAGTGCCATATTGCACCATGTGGCAATACCTGGTCGAGAAGCCCCTGTTTTGATGAGACCTTTTTTGTTACCAGCCTTGCTGCTCCATACCCTTCTTCCCCTAAAGGAGAGTTGGCCTCAGTCTCCTGCCTTGCTTCACTGTTCTGCTCCCAGGAAGGATCTCTGCCCTCTCCTTATGTTCCTACTCCTGACACTGCTGTCCCTGCCCAGCCAGCAGAGGTGGAGTGAGAAGCAGCTACTGACTCACCTGTCTCTCCTAACTCCACTTGGTGTCCACCTCACACTTGGGCCAGTACTGGCCAGAGGGTGGACTGTACTATGGCCTTACTCTTCTGGATCCTCAGATAATCAGGGGAAACAGTTCATGACATATGTGCTATTTGCCAGTAATGACTTTTAAAATTGGAAGTTGCCTTGTCCCCAACCCCAATTTTCAGAAAGACCATCAGCTCTAACAGGTCTTCTAGATTCAATCATCCTGACTCATCTGCCCATCTGGGATTTTTTCTAGGGGTGAAAAAATTTTTCTAGGTCCTTTTCATGACAGAGGGGAGAGAGAGAGAGAGAGAGAGAGAGAGAGAGAGAGGAGACCCTTGGATAAGATACAACCCACCATCTGCCCTAAACACAACCACCCTGTTTCCTGACCAATCCTCAGATGTGCAACATGATTGTTCTATAGTTCTGGGGAACATCCAGAACATCAAGCTGAACTTGCAGAAGATTAGATTGTAAGGATGATAGAAGCTTCCAGGCCTAGACCTAGGGATAGTTAGATAGAAAATGCTCTGGGATCAACCCAAGCCTTGTATTCATAAAGCTTGAGTGTGGTTCTCATCTCATCCCTCCATCTAAGGAAATAAATGGGATGTTTACATTTATAGAGGCTGGCTTATATTCAACTTTCTATTTTATACTTCAGAGGTTTAGTCCATTATCATCATTGTGGGAAGCATAGTTGCACATAGGCAAACATAGTTCTAGAGAGATAGCTAATAGTTTTATATCTGGATTGGCAGGCAGCAAGAAGACAGAGTGACACTAGGCCTGGCTCAAGCATGTGAAATTTCATAGCTCACGCCAACCACCCACCACTGACACAATTACTTCAAAAAGCCATACCTACTCTAACAAGATCACACCTCCTTATAGTGTTACTCCCTATGAGCCTATGGAAGCCATTTTCATTCAAACCACCATACACATACAGCATTTTCCATAAATCACAGTCACAGCATTGACAGTACTACCTTGATTTAGTTAGCTGAAAATGGAAAGGGAACACATATGGAGTCTTGTATTTTCCTGAAGTGACAATAAAGAGTAGGTTAAGTATACTTAGTACTTATCTAACTTTATATATCACCGTCCATATCTGAACCCTATGGTTTCATAAAGTAAGTCTACAACACACTTTATTTCTGAGAATATTGACTAAGATGCTAAAATGTACACTGGAAAAGACATTCCATTCTTAAGAATACACATAATTGCTGGGCGGTGGTGGCACACGCCTTTAGTCCCAGCACTTGGGAGGCAGATTTCTGAATTCAAGGCCAGCCTGATCTACAGAGTGAGTTCCAGGACAGCCAGGGCTATACAGAGAAACCCTGTCTCGAAAAACCAAAAAAAAAAAAGAATATACATATGTGGGGGAACGGTTCTGGAGGGTGTCCCACAATGATCTCCCGGCTGAGGACAGAGTGAGAGCAGGGAGGGTCCTCTACCCACGTCTCCGCTGTCTGTTGGTCTTCACCCAGCCTGGTGTGAGAGGTCTGGGCCAAAAGGGTGACTCCCAGGCGCTGCACCTGTCTCTCCACGCTGAGCCGCCCGGGCTGGGCCGATAGAAGCCGGCTAGCAGGCAAGGAAGCAGCTTGTTGCCCCAGGAAGGTTCTGGGAGAGTGGATCTCTCCCCAAGTGTTACAGCTCTTGAGACAAAAACTCCAGGACACCAAGATGATTCTCGAACACACACCTTTACTTCTCCAGAATAGAGCCTTTATATACAGTTTCAGGGTGGGTTAGGGTCTGACAGCAGATAACGCTTATTGGCTTGGTCAGAGAGCTTAGAGATACCTCATCTGCATGTGGGTTAGGGTCTGGCAGATAATGCCTATTGGCTTGGTCGGAGAGCTTAGAGATACCTCATCTACATGTGGGAGGGCCTGAGGCACTGTTCCTCGTGACTGATAGTCATAGACCTCTCTTTGGGAGAGGCTGTGGAGGGCCGAAGCTGAATGAAAAGAACCAGGGCCTGGGGGCAGCGCCGAACACCTGCCGTCCTTCAAGGCTTGCTCAACCAGGCACCCAGCTGCTTCCCACAGCCCACCGCCCCACATACATAATTAACCATTTTCTCACACTGGCTTTTCTTTACTCATATTCTACCTTTCAGTAAAACAATCACAGCCACAGTTACAGCAAAGATCTTTGTGAGTTGCTTTGGACAATTGGTAAAAATGATCCCTTGATATTTGAATCATGGTAATTAGAGGTTAATTGTTTGAAAATGAAAGTGCAAATGCATAAAATAGCCATGAACTAATTGATAAGATATTCAAATTATTGCTGGGAGCCTCCCAGCATGGAGAGGATAGAGGCAGGGGCACAGAGTAGGACTCTGGTGATGGCTTTAAAGTCTGGGGGTCTCAGGGCTTTCTAGCTCTCTAACCTGTACTAAAATGCTGATGGTAACTTCTAAAAAGTTCTAAAAACTTTCTTGCTCTTTCTGTGGGTAAAAGACTTCTGGCTTAGGTGATTAACACTTGTAGGCAACGACAGAGGATTAAGCAATGTGGCCTTTGTTCTATCTCAGCAGGAACTGCACAGGAACTCTAACTTCCAGGCTGCTAGTCTGAAGTCCAGGAAGAAAAGAAGACACTTAGAGAAGTGGTTATAGAGTTTATTAGTAAGTTTTAAAAAGTTTCCTATGAAAGCTATCTAAGGGGAAAATCGGGAAGATCCTAAGCAGGGAAAGGGTAAAATTCTAGTAAAGGAAAAAAATTCTTCTCTATCTACTTAATCTGCCTATCATCTCTTTGTCTTTAGTACTTATACATCTTTCAGAATACATGATCATATGATAATTGGTTCATCACAAGTTCACACAATAATCAAATCATAATTGAAATAGAAGGTTACAACAGATAATGTTTACATGCATATCATACATTAGGAGTAATTATCTGGCTAAACATCCATCACCTGTCTCAGCTCCACAAGTTCACTGAAGATCTAAAACCATAACTAAGTGCTTAGTGAAGTTTTGTATAGATAAATTGAGTCAATATTTTATCTTTTGTCCTAGCATCTATAATAAATTGTTAGTTACCTCTTTATGACCTTTGATTAATTGTTTTATAACCTCTTGGAATGTGCTCTGAGCAGGAGAAAATTTGATTACTATCAAAAGGCAATTAACTGATGACACTTGGGAGACTGGCAGAGTTCTCATTGCAGTTTTGACTATTAGAAAGGGACCTAATAGCAGTCCCACTATAAAAGAGCTTAATAATTATTGATATAATTTTAGGAATTCTTATAGGATCATCATTAAGACTTAAGAAGTCATCTATTTGTCTATATAGCATCACTACAAAACAGTACATCTTCCTGGATCTGCAGAGATCTGCTCCAAAGGGGTATGCTATTGCTTAGTGATTGTTATATATGTTTAAATAATAATAATAGGAAAAGCATATTAATAGCAGGAATCTTTCCTAAAATAAGTTCCTAACAGCCTTGCTTCATAAGGAAGAACCTGTCTCAGATTGTATAATAATCTGAAGCAGGCCATGTCACGACAATCACTTGCTAGTTATTAGCTTGTCCTATTATTGCTCCTGACAAATTATATTCTGTAGGACATTTTGCTTAATTTCAAAAGTAACTCCTCTATAAAATTTAAATGGTCTATTCCATTGTTAGTTGGATCTACAAGCAAAAATCATTGACTATAGCAGGATACATCTTAGAACTGAGAATTCTAATTTTAAATATGTCTGCATTTGTGAATGTTTTTTAAAGCTACCTCTAAAGAATATTTTACTCGTTTGCTTCATTTTTAAAAATTTATCTTACTATGCACATTTCAAACTCATTAATAAATGCTAATGTGTATGAAGCTCTAAAGATCCACTATCCCCACAAATTACATATAGGTGAAGTTTATATACAATTATCTAACATATATCTTAAAAGTACAGTAATCAGTTTATAATTTCATTATTTATCAAAACACTGGAATGAGTATACTTTAAAAGCAAATATAAATCCTTTGCCAGACACTGTTGTGCACTGTTGTGTTATGCACATTAAAGTAATACTGTTTTTTTTCAATGTGTTGTAAGAGTGAATAAATAATTAAAATTTTCTTCTATTTTTGTATGGTTTTTTAGTCCATCTTTTATTGCTAATAACAGTACCACAGAGTGGTAAGCTATTTTTAAATATAATTTATTTTGCCACACTGTGATCCACTGTGGAGAGGCCCACCCATGGTGAGAGACTAGAGAATGCATGAGAGAATTGAGGTTTTCCTCCTTCTCCTATAAAAGCACCAAATAGTAAATCATGTGAATCATACCTTGAATGTTTTATTTAATTCTCATCACCTCCCAGAAACAACTTACTTCACTGAAAAAAAAAACTTTTTTATACAATATATTCTGATCATGGTTTTCCTGTCTCCCAACTTCTCCTATCTCCTTCCACCCATCCAACCCCATGCCCTGTCTCTCTTTTTTTAAAAAGCAAACATGCAAAAATAAAAACAAACAAGAAGGAGAAAACACACCCTTCCCTGAACCATAGAAGAGAAATATATAAAATATATAAGCAATGTACCAATGAGTCATACAAACAAACAAACAAACAAGCAAATAAAAAACAACAAAACAAAAAACCCAAACAACACATAATGAAACCAAAAAAATCTACCAATTGCTATTGAGTTTATTTTCTGTTGGCTAAATACTCATTTTGTGTTGGTTAAGGGCATAAGGCTTACATTGACATGTGGTTTATATACCTGTGAGACTCCATTACCAAGGGATATCAATTATTTTCATATTTATTTCATATTTCATATTTCATATTTAAGTGTGAGAGGCCATGATAACTTTCCCCTCTTAGTGCTAGGACCTGGTCGGGCTTGAACCTGTGCAGTCACTATGTGTAATACCAGTTAAGAAAAACTGATACAATGATGGAAATCTTATATGATCTGAGGAACGATTATCCCCTTAATAAAATAATGAAGCTATACACCCCAGGATACCCTGCCTCGATACAGTTGTTTGCAGTTCTCATTGTTAAGCCTGCCTGCTTTTTTGTGCTTTTAAAGTGTCTTCTTTTTCCTCTTTTTAAATCTATTCTTTGGATAACAGTGGAAATACTGAAATTCTGGTCATTCTCATCTTTCTGAAGACACCTCACCTCCTGAAATATACTACATAATTCAACTGTGTACTGATTGCTATGACTGAACCTGCCTGCTATCTTGGATGTTAATTCAAAAGGCATGATTTTCCCCATTGTGTGATTCATCTCTCTTCTCTGAATACCTTCCAAAATTTACAGCCTCCTTGTCCTGTTGTGTTTTCTGTCATAAAATGGTCCTTGAGCATCCTTCTAAGTTCATTTTTAAATTATTTTTCAACAAGACTGAGAACCCACAAGACAGAATCCGGATTCGGAGTAACAATCATGAGGTCTTAGTCCTAGAGGAACAAGCTCATTTCCCCTTTCCTAATCTCTCCTCTCTCTACCAAGTGTAAGGCCTTTCCCTCACTTCAGACCAATAGTTCGTAATGCAAGGAAATCTACAAGGAAATGGCAGGTCTCTGTAAGTGAGCACAGTGCCCTGAACAGTGGGCTGACCTCTTCTGTGCATGTGCTTTCATAAGATCATGGTATCTGTGATATAGAATTTTGGCATCTCTGGATAGATTTTAGGTGCTTGTGTACCAGAACAAGGAACTTTTTTTGGGGGAGGGGGGGTGTATGTGGGTAGTAAAAAGCAAAGTGAGGAATCTTTTGTAAAGAAATGACTTAGAACCAAGGAAAAAGGTGGGACAGAACAGAGAAAAAGCATAGAATTTCAATAACCTTGCTTGTACAAAATATGGGGACTTTTTGTTTTTTTCATGGACATTTTTGCTTATTTACATTGTCAATTTACTTCCCCATATTAGGCCATATGTGGTCCTACAGAAATTTCTTGCATAGAATGTCTCACTAGCATCATAAATCTCTCACCCAAGGGTGTGCATTTTAGTAGTATAATAAGTCATAAGCCCCTTTCTAATATTTTGCAGTGCCTTTCTGCCTGACAACCAGTCCTAGCCAACCTCTTCCAAGGGTTTTCAGCATTCTTCTCTGCCAATAGCTTTTACTACTATGATAATTTTGTGGGTTTTGAAGGTAAACTCTTGTGTATCTTACTCTCTACCTTATTCTCCTGCATCAAGTTGTACCCTATGGTCCACCACTGAACTGTTATGTGAGAGGCACTTTGTTATCTCAAATTAATTGCTATGCCTAAGGACTCTATACTGAGGACTTATTTAAATTAACAACTGTCATTTTAATTCCTTTTCTCCTATTGGTAATGTATCATTTATGTTTGGTTTCTTTCAAGGATTTATTTTTGATGCATATTGGGTTGTTTACTTCTGAAATTCTGTTACACAATGTATAGGTCTGTGGATATCACCAATTTAGGGAAATTTCAAATATTTTCCTCAAATACTCTTTCAGCCTCACTGTCTCCTTACTGGTTATATTTGGAAGTTAGTTAGATATAATTTTAAAGGACGTAGGGATCCCTCTTAAAAAATCAGCTTGTGAAACCAAGGAACTGGAAGCTGATAGGATTCCAAGCAAGATCTCAGTCACATCTTTGGTGATCCTGTCTACTTATCTTTATCATATTAAGACTCTACTTCCTTTGGTTGAAACCATTGAATTCTCCTTACTTTGTGCTTTTAACCTTGTTTACTATATAAATTTCTGCATCTAGGGGTGGGACTTACCTCACTTTCTATGTTCCAGACTGATTCTGTGCCTTAGATCAACCACTTTTCCCTCTGTTTTGTCTCCTACTACAGACATGCTAACTAATTCAGATAGTATTTTCCACAATAGGAATTTCCACACTCTTATAATTCTTTCTGGGTGTGCTATGCCATAATGTCAGTATTTTTTTATATCAGATTAAGGAGATACCATCAATTTAAAGGGATGGGCTCTTTTGTTGTTGTTAAGACTTAAAATCTTTATTTTATTTATTTTATTTTATTGTATGTGTGTGTGTGCGCATGAGTGCATGCCTGCTGCTCACACAGCTGCCAATGAACACCAAAAGAAATTTTGATGGCCTGGAACTAGAGTTATAGGCAGTTTTGAGCAGCACAATACGGGTGCAAGGAACTGATCTTGTGTTCTCTAAAAGAGCAGCAAGCACTCTTAATTACTGAGTCATCTCTTTAGTCTCAAGTTCTGCTCTTGAAGCATTATTCTGCCTACTGTTAAATGGATCCTAAAACAAACTTAGATATTCTCATCTGCCACTATGACAAAGATTTTTCTTGTTGTGAATAGCCTCAGCCTTGTATTTTGATCCTAGTTCCCAGTGGATAGCCCCAGGCTTGTATTTGATCCTAGTTCCACCCTTCTGGGAGGGGCTGCAGAGGATGATTGAATCTGTACACAGATGACATCTTGTAAACCTTCTGTCCAATTAAAATCTGTAAAATAAAGACTAGAGCCAGAGATTGGCAGTAGAAGGGGAGGCGAGAGAAAAGGCTTAGGGAGGAGAAAGTGAGAGGAATTAGATATAAAAGGCCGGGAGAGCAGAAGCAGAAGAGAAGAAAAGAGAGGAAGGCTTCGGGAGATGCAAGAGAGAGAGGGAGAGAAACAGGAGGAAGCTGAAGGAAGCCAGCAGTAGAAGGAAGCCCGGCTACGGAGCTGGACAACCACGTGGCCTGGATAACAGCAAGTTATAAGTGATCTCATAGCCGGGGATTAGAGTAGTGTAGTGGTAAATCTGCCCAATCTAGGCGTGTAATTTATACCATAATTATTGAGATGTGTTTTCCTTTACTGGCCTTTGGGCAGGAGATCTTACAATGAACAAATTCAGAGCTTTAAATAACCTCTACTACAAATTGGCGCCCAATATTTATACCAATAATTATTGAGCTTGCCTGCTTCATTGAAGTCTAACTCGAACAACTACAACAACAAAACATAACAACAACAACAATAAATCCAAATGTGTAAAACATGACTTTTATCAATTTTTTTCCTCTTAGCAGCTTCCAGGATCTCTAGTTTTTCCATGCTATCATTTTTTTTTCTCTTTCAACCTCCAATTATTTTATCCATTAGATGAAGAAACTATAAAAAGAACCCTATGTTCTCTCAAAACAATAATATGGCTATTATACATTTTAATTTGTTGATTTATAGGAATTTTAACTAGCAGGAACCTAATTATAGAATAATTATACAAACATTGGTGTCTTCCTACATAGTCTTTAAATCAAATCAATTTCATAGAAGGTGTAGTTATCCATAGTCATATGATATTAAATCTTGTATACCTACTTCTTTCTCTATTTCATTCAATTTTTTCTTTTCTTCTTCTCTGAAGAGATCTGTATGTTATCATCTATCTAAGCCCAGAACTCTAAGATAAGTAATTATTCTTTAAAACTACAAATTAGAGATATATGACTTTAAATATGCAAAGTTAAATTTAATAGAAATCTTTTAATTTTTCTTTGCTCTTCACTCTATTCCCTTGAAATTGTAATTTCCATTTGTAACCTGGTCAAGTGTTGCATTCTCTTCATAGACTCCTGTTGGTTTTTACATACACTTTCAAAGTTGTTTATCCAAACTTATTTGCCTACAAACACAAGCAGAGTTCTATATATACCTTCATACTTAAATGTATTTCCTCTAAATTCCACATTCTTTGATATTAAGCTAAATTTGTTAACATTTAATAATAGAAAACTGTAATTGTTCTACATGGCTACCACCTAAACTCTGGAGAGCCACACTTTTATAGCACAGCAGGCTGGTAATGAAAATTATTGCCAGTGACTTTTTAAATGCTTCCCTAAATCAGGCTCTTTTATTTGGGAAGAAAAAAACCAGTTTGGTTATGTAAGAAGCTCAGATATGTGACATTATTTAGTTACAGAGGGGCTTATTTTTTAACAGTGCAGCAATTACTTCCTAAAATAACTATTATTCAATCCATTTTGCCAGCTTTGGAAGACTAAGCAGATGTCAGATATTCTAAAATATCTGACTTTAGGTGAGCTTGGAATGTTACTGTGAAAGAAACATTTCAGATCTGTTTTAGAGAAGGATACCAGTAAATTGTCTACTTACATAATGATCACAACAGCTCTCAGAGGGTCTCATTTGAAGCACAATTATTGGGTCTTGAAATAATTCTATTTCACAGCTAGAAGAGGAAATTTAGAATGCATCACTCTATTTTATTTTTCAGTAGTTCAGGAATCAAAATTATCCAAATAACTAGAAACTTTTAAATTGTGCGTTTAATTATTTGTGTACCACAGGAAGACCTCTGGACTTGAATTAACATTCTATTTCTGAGTATATACATTTGCTTTCTCTCTCTCCCTATCTCTACCCTCTGCCTCCCATACAAACAATAATCTCTATTCAAAGAATTCAGCGGAAATACATACAGGTACTGTAGAAAAATAGATGGATGTTGTAATAAGCTAAAGTAGGGAAACTCTCCAGAATGAGAATAGATATTGACTAAAGTGTCCATTGCAGATAAGAAGCCTCAAGGAGTGATACAGGATGGTCTCCAAAAGGTATTGTGCCAATATATATTTTAAAGTAGACATTATACTGTATCTTAAGGTATCTAGAAAATGGTGTATCCTGAGGGGCCATTTTCTTCTCCAGGTAAATTGATATGTTGGGCAAACTCTTAAGATAGGGAAAAATGGTACTGTATTTTTTACTACAAAACCTCTATCTATGTAGTGATTTCATACCATCTCAACTCAGGAACAAACATAAATTTCAGGTGTATTTCTGTGAACAAAAACCTGCAGCTTCAGTTCCTCCTTATACAAGATACTGATTATAAAAGAAAGGCTATCTTCAGTGGCCTTCAAACATTCAATTGTCTATTACTAATTCCAGCAAATTGATCTTCTTGTACATATTCCCAATACCATTCCATAGTTACTGCTTTGAAAAAGAGAGAATCTTGACTATTTATTTAAATAGATGGATTATCACATGTAGGGAACCTGAATTTGAACATTGCTTAAGCCAAATTTGTGATTAAACACTGTGTATCTTCTAGAATAATTATAACAATTCTTCATCTTCTTTCACACTTGATTCAAAGATTTTAACCTATTTTTTCACATTTTACTCTACAGCTGTTCCTATTTTTCTGTACCAAGTATCTGAAGACAGTGTTCTAATCCCAACAATCTAGCTCTTTCTCTAGGAATTTTCATCTGTGGCTTAATCCAGAGCAATAGCCTCTTAACTAGTATCTATTATCTACAGCCCACTAAATACAGTTTATCTATAACATTTAGCCAGAATGAGGCTTCTATATATAAAGTTGAATTGTGTCACACTTCTGATTACAACCTTCCAGTGGCTTCATATCTGTACTCCAATTGCAAATACTGGGATCTCCAACACCTTACTGAAATGTGGTTCATTATATATCCTATCTCATTACTCTTATCCTCACTCCTTACATGACAAGAAATAAACTGAATACAGATGTAGAATTTCTATTATAAGAACAGAAAAACTCAATGAAGCTGCATGTACTGAAGTTTACATGACTGTATGGAGTTAAACCAACTAAGTAACAATTTCTACTGAACTTCTCAACCTATGTAGACTTAGATACCTATCAATGGGAAGGTAGAATAAAAACTGATAAAATTTACCACTCTGTGATGAATGTTAATGGGAAACATAGACAGGAAGAGACATAAAATAGGGAACAGAAATTTAAATATGATGGTCCTGCATTCAAAAAGTGATATGTAAATAACTAGAGGGGTTGAGCGAATGAGCCTTGTAGATAACCAGGACATTCCAGTCAGATGAAGGAATGCCTTCTTAGAGGAAGTATATCTGAGATTAAAATATCTTTTAGATGTTCTCAAAAAGAGTAAAGAAAACCTTGAAAAATAGAGGTGGCATAGCTAGATACATCAGCAAAGAGGATACTTTCTAGAAAATGAGGTAACAGACACAAAGGAAGATGTTATAGGATGCTCTTTTAGGTATTTAGATTTACTTTGAACAAGAAGGTAATTAGCAATGACGATAATATAAAATATAGCTGAAATTTTAAAAGATCCCTTGGCTCAACCATGTTCATTGCTGCTGTATTCATGATATTCAGAAACTGAAACCACTGAGATGTGCTCACAGAATGGCTAAAAAATAATGTGGTGCATCCACACAATGGAGTATTAATCAGCTGGTAAAGAAAATGAAATCATGAAATTCACAGGTAAAGTTATGGAACTAGAAAAAAATCATTCTGAGTGAGGTAACTCAGATAAAGAAAACTATGTCATGTATTCACTTATATGTGAATATTAGCTGTTAAGTTAATGATAATCAAGCTACAGTCCATAGACCCATTCAGAGATTAGGTATAGAATAAAGGTATAGACAGAAATGGATCTCCCTAGGAACTAGATAGTTATGGATGTGTCAGGGTAGGACTGGAATGGGGGATCAAATGTAAAGGATGTAGACAAGAGAAGGAATATGGGGAGAGACAGCCAAAGTAATGGCTATTAGAGGGGTAGTATGAAAACCTAACAGAGTAGATGCTTCCTTAATACATACATATATTAAGATGCTCTAAATGGAATTGCTAAATAATGGGGAAGACATAGAGTCCAAACTGGACATCCATGGTCGCCAAATAAATTTTCTAGTATATGGATTGGGTTACATCTAATTGAGTTGTTGACCACAGGGGCTCCATAGAAAACTACAAACAACTCAGGCTGTTTCCAAGGCTATAAGTTGTTCTGAAAAACTGACAGCAAGGTGTGATTACTGAAGACAACACCTACACAAGTCACTGAATACAGACAAGTGAAGCTGGTACCTACACAGAGCCTTTATCCTTGGAACACTCAGCCCTAAACATGATATTTCCACTAAATCTCTCCCTTCAAGGCTCTGGGAAAACCTCAGAAAAAGAGGAGAAAGAGTATAAGGGGATGGGGAACACCAAACAAACAAGACACTCTAAATCAAAATGATCAACACATATATGAAATAACAGAGACTGAGGCAACAAGCAGAGGGCCTATGCAATTCTGAACCATATAGGATCCTAGAACTTAAGGGAGAGGTAGCTATAGGCTCCAACCCCAACCCAGAACATATTCCAGTTGATAACCACTAGAAAATGAAATTTTAGTTTTCTCCTAGGGAGTCTCACTAGGGAAACATGCTCTCAAGTTCCCTAAATGACAATGACAGCAGTAAATGAAAAAAAAGAATAAGAAACAAAAAACAAAAAAACAAACAAACAACAAAAAAACAAACCACCCTAAGTCACTTGGATCTTTGGAGGTTCCTTGTTTTATAATGTCATCTACGGACTTTTTATTTTTAAAAATTTTATCTTATTACTTTTTATTTATATGTTATTTTTCTTACTCTTTTTACCTTTCAGGTTCTTTGCATGTATATTATGGATTCAAATTTAGTGTTGTTGTAGGATTCCTGAGTGTGCAAACAAGTGGATCAGTTTTGTATGCTTTTCCTGGGGCTCTTTTCTTTGTTTTGTTCAATTCCTTTGATTTATCATCTTATTATATTATTTTTATTACATTATTATCTATTATAGGCCTACTGTTTTCTAATGAGAGACAGAAAGGAAGCAGATCTGAAGGGAGAATATGTGGGGAGGAACTGGAAGGAATAGTGGGAGGAGAAACCATAATAGAGATATATTATCTGAGAAAAAAATCTATTTTCAATAAAGGAAAAATTTAATTAATTAATTAAAAGATCTCCTTGGTACATCACTGAAAAGAATAAAACAAGGGTGGCTGCAGACACCAAGAAATAAAGTCATAATTTATGCAGACTAGAGTACTAGCATTCAAGTGGAGTGAAATAAGAATTGGATTGTTTTAGGCTTTCATTTTATCATAATTTTAGGCTAAACATAGGATTCAGTTAGTGTATGTTATATTTTCTACTGCTATGTAAAAACATAAAATTGTACATTTTAATAGGGTACTGTGTGAGGTTTTACAATGTTTAAAATGGTATTATTTTAAAATAAAATAAAATATTTTATAATGCTTAAACCAGAATAAATATATATTTCTCTGAATGATGATCACCTCTTTATTTTTTATTTTCAATTATTTATTTGGTTTTTAAGAAAAAAATTTCTCTGTCTAATACTGGCTATCCTGGAACTGACTAAGTAAAGCATGCTGGCCTCAGACTCATCAAGATCCATCTATCTCTGTCTCTCAAGTGCTGGGATTAAAGACTTGAGCCACCACACCCAGATTGATCACTTCTTTTTTTTTTTTTTTTTTTAATGAGTACATAAACTCCTTTATTGGAATCTTTTTTTCTCACAAGTATAATAGTCAATAGTTGTTGTTGTTGAGTATATAGAGAGTAAAAGTCAAAGGAAAACTTTGTGGAGTTCATTGTCTCCTTCTACCTTCATATATGTGTTCCAGGTATTGAACTCAGATAACCAGGCTGCATACCAAGTATCTTTACCTACTGAGCTATATCTTTGATCTTATGAAGAAAATTGTTAAAACTCTTTCTTCTAACTTTTTGAAATGCATACTTCATTATTTTTTTATACTCACTGTACTGCAAACTAGTACAACTGAACTTCTTGTTCTTATCTGTTATTCTACTCTCATATTGTTTTACCTATTTTATATATATATTTTATATATTTTAAATCCACATGTGATCTTGCAGTGTTTGTGTGCCTAGCTTCTTTTATTATTTATCTTAACATGGCAGTCTCCAGGTTGACCTATTCGGATGGAAACAATGGCAGGATTTTCTACCTGCCCACCCTTATAGAGTTAAAATTCTGTAATAGAATTTTACAGTACTAAAATTCTATTATTTCGGCATATAGAATTCTGTGATATATATGTATCATGATTTCTTTATCCATCCACCAACTTATATCTACTTAAGTTATTTCCAATTCTTATGCATTGTGTACAGTGCTTCAATGAACATCAGAGGTATAGGTGTTTCTTCAAAATATTAATTTCACTTCCTTCAGATATAAACCCAGAAGGGAGATATATATAAGTGGTATGTAGCCCTGTCTGGCTTGGAACATGCTATGTGTATCAGGTTGGCCTCAAACTCACAGAAATATTCCTGCTCCTACTTTCCAAGTGCCAGTCTTGTTATCATTAGCCCTTTTTATGCTAGCCATTCAGAGTAGGGTGAAGTAAAACCTCATTGGGTTCTTCGTATTTCCATGATATGTAGTAACCCTAATATATTTTCTCCATTGGCAGACTTATTTTTCTACAGTGAGAAAATCTCATGCTAGTTTCTCCTGTATTATAGATTTTTTTGACAACTAAGACAACTGGAAGGGCATTATGTTCTATTTATTATCTTATCTTACAGACTTGAGAATTTTCTCTAATGTTTCATCTATAAAAGCTTGGTTAGGAGATGTCTTGGAGTGACAAGGATGAATTTGCCTGGTGACCTTTGACTTTTTTGTGTAGGGAAGTTTTATCTTATCATTTCTTTGAACATCCTTCTTCCCTTTAGGAGTGTTCATATTCTTCTTAAAACCAAGAAATTTAAAATTTTGCTCTTTAAATTCTGTCTCAAAGTTCCCAAATACCATCTTTATAACTTTCCATTCATTTTGGTCACCACCGATTTGATCACCTAAGTGGTGCTATTGATCATGATTGATAAGGGCATTTCTATATGGTGTCTTCAATATACAGAGGCAGAAGCTCACAGCTAACCATTGAACTGATCATGGGGTTCCCAATGGAGGAGTGAGAGAGAAGACTGAAGGAGCTGAAAGGGTTTGTGGCCCCATGAGGCAAAACCAACCAACCAGAGCTCTCAGGGTCTAAACCACCAGCCTGGGAGCACATAGGGAGGGACCTCCAGCTCCATGTATATGTAGGGGAGGATGACCGTGTCAGGCATAGGTGGGTGAGAAAGTCCTTGGTCCAGTGAAGTCTGGACGCCCCAGTGTGGCAGAAATCATGGGTGGAGAGGTGGAAGTGGGACGGTGGGTGGGGGCATATCCTCATAGAAGTAGGAGGAGGGGGGATGGGATAGGGGGTTCCTGGTGTGGGAGGGGAATGAGGAAAGGGGATTATATCTGAAATGTAAATAAAATATCCAATAAAAATTAACACAAAAAAGTAAGTTCGGAAAGAATTTAAGCCTACAATACATAACTCTAGGTCAATAATTTGAATAACTTGGATGAAAAGGACCAATTTTGTGAAAAAGATATCTAGTTTATTAAAAAGAAATAGCTAAATGAAGTAGTTTATTAAATAAATGAATAAAAAAAAAGAAAGGGCATTTCTAGAGAGGATGGTCTAGTAGGAACACCCACCCTCATGGTAGATAATATTCTCCAATTAAAGAAACCTTAGGAGAAAACTGAAGTTCATCTACTGCTGTTGCTATAATCCTCATGTCATAGAGGTCTCTGGCTCTTATGACTTCCCAATGTACACTCAAAACCAGTGATTTTCTGTTGACTTGCTAGTCTTTCTGCACTGGACTGATACTCTTGGCATCCAACTGCCTGAGATAGCCAGCCATAAGATTTTTAACCCATCCAGCATGCATATAGCTATTGTTAGACTATCCAGTCTCTCATTTAAGGCAGACTAATATGTTCTCTTCTACCACATGTAGCCCACTGGTTCTGCTCCTCTACAGACCCTTGCCTAACACACATATCTTGGCACTTACTGGTTCTTTTCTATGTTTAATTTATCTTGTGTCTGATGACTGCTACTGAATCATTAAGTTGACTCTGTGTCTCTTTCAGCTTGATTATTTGTGTTGATTCTTAAATAACTTTGATTTATTGCTAAATTTAAGTATTGAAATATTTTCCCTGTTTCATTCAAGTTCATTGAAAGCCGCTAATACACCTGTTTTAAATTGTTACCATGAAAAGTCTTCTACAGTGACTATCATCTGGTAATTCTCTGGCACTTTATTTTGAATAATAAATGTGGTAGACTTGATACTAAATTTCAGATCTAAAGCCTAGACTTAGTTCTTTCTCACTGTCTGAAAGACATCTTCTTTCTGGGTTGCTTGGAGTTCAAGGAGAGCTGATGTTGAAACTACTACTTCCTGCTTTCTGTAGTGACTTAAAAAATCATACTAAAAGTAGGCTCTGGAGGCTTTCATATGATCCCAACAGTGTAGATGAAGGTAGCCTGGTACATGAAAAACTAATTGTTCAACTTTTTGTGTCTGTGGGTAGAGGTCTCAGCCACCTACTTCACTTTACTACTCTGGAGCTTGCTTGATATTCCTGAACTAAATTATAAGAGCTGTTGAACTTTTCAGCAAATGTTCATGTTACTAAGTGCATAGTTCTAGCATTTGGGAGCCTGATAGAGGATAATTGCAACTGCACTAACATAGCATCATTGAAAGAAAAAAAAGCCGACATAGAAATTTTATGTTTTGCAAATGTAGTTAACCTATATATATATATATATATATATATATATATATATATATATATATATATATCATATAACTTATATACATACCTTTGTGTGGGAGGACTTGTTTCAAGGCAGGATCTTACTGTGTAGCTCTGGCTTTCCTAGAATTCATGATATAGACTAGACTGACCTCAAACATACAGAGATCCACCTGCCTTGGCATTAAAAGTAGACTATTTGAAGCAATCATTTTTTAATTCAAAAGTATATATCATGTCTATTCTCTATTTCTGATAAAAGAAGCAGTTTTTTAGGTTGAAATGGGTCCATTTCTACCTAAGAAATTTAAAAGTTGCTGTTAATCTTTTTTCTCAGCAACTTTATCGAATGAATTAGACATATTTAATGAATTTATTTCTGACTTTGATATGTTTCTCAGAATTATATTAACACTGTTTTTGAATTGGAAACTGAATTCCTGTCCTCGCATCAATCGTTTGTGAATAAGTATTATTTTTAATAGATATGTCTACATTTAATTTGTGAATTTTTTGGTAATCCATACATTCCAAGGTTTTAATTGGTAATTTTCTATTTGTTATTATTGTTTCTTTAAAGTGAATCAGAGTTAATTTGATAACTGTAATTAATTTAAAACCTCTCTATATTACTCGTTTCTAAACTTACAAGGTCTTTCAAATTTTAGGCAAGTTTTAGTAAGAAGTTTAATAGGTAGGAGATGTAAAGGAGTGTTGGGTCCCTACCTGCTTCTCTCTCCTTCTGCAGGGCAAGATCTCATTGTTTATTTCTAGCTGGCCTGGATGTTACTACAGAGACTCACAGAATTCAGTCTGCCTCCACCTATAATTCTGGGATTAAAGGTGTGTTCCACTCACCACACGTGGCCTTGGCTGCTTATTGTTAATCAGATTTTTTAAATAAAGATTTTATATATAGTTCTTGAAGTAGTATCTTAATATTTTCATTAAAGTTATTACATTATAGTTTTCATTTTTTTTTCCTTTTTTAATTTTATTTTTTTTGCTTATTCACTTTATAACCCGTCCCAGTCACCCCCTCCCACAATCCTTCCCCATCTCTTGTTTTCTGAGTTCCCCCTCCTCCTGTATCCCCCACCCTGCCACTTTAAGTCTCTGAGAGGCTAGGTGCTTCCTCTCCCATTGAGGCCAGATGAGGCACCCAGCTAGAAGACCATACTCCATATACAGGCTGCATGTTTTGGGATAGCCCCCACTCCAGATGTTTGAGACCTACATGAAAACCAAGCTGCACATTTACAACATATGTGCAGGGAGGCCTAGGTCCAGCCCATGGAGGTAGATCTGTGTAGACTAGGTATGCTCCACGGTTTGTGATTCAGTCTCTGAGAGCTCCAAGGGTTCAGGTTGGTTTACTCTGTTGATCTTCCTGTGCAGTTCCTATCTCTTTAGGGCCCACAATCCTTCCCCCTATTCTTCTATAAGAGTCCTCAAGCTCCATCCACTGTTTGGCTCTGGATGTCTGTATCTGTCTGAGTCAGCTGCTGGTTAGAGCCTCTCAGAGGACAACTTGCCCCTGTCTGTTCTCAGGCTGGAGGTTTAGATCCTGAGAGCTCTGGTTGAATCTTTTGATACTCATTCTAAAAAGGACAAAAGCACCCTCACTTTGGTCTTCCTCCTTCTTCCTGAGTTTCATGAGGTTTATGCGTTGCATCTTAGGTATTGTGTGTTTTGGGGCTAATATCCGCTTATCACTGAGTGCATACCATGTGGTTTTTTTTGTGATTGGGTCATCTCACTCAGGATGATATTTTCTAGCTCCATCCATTTGCCTAAGAATTTCATGAGCTCATTATTTTTAATAGCTGAGTAGTACTCCATTGTGTAAATGTACCACATTTTCTGTATCCATTCTTCTGTTGAAGGACATCTGGGTTCTTTCCAGCTTCTGGCTATTATAAATAAGGCTGCTATAAACATAGTGGAGCATGTGGCCCTGTTGCATGTTGAAATATCTTCTGGGTATATACCCAGGAGGGGTATAGCTGGGTCCTCAGGTAACACTATGTTCAATTTTCTGAGGTATCGGCAGACTGCTTTCCATAGTGGTTGTACCAGCTTGCAATCTCACCAACAATGGAGGAGTGTTCCTCTTTCTCCACATCCTCGCCAACATCTGTTGTCACCTGTGTTTTGGATCTTAGCCAATCTGACTGGTGTGAGGTGGAATCTCAGTGTTGTTTTCATTTGCAACCTTCTAGTGTACTACCCACCAGAGTTAATGGGAACGAAAGGATTTATACTCCCTCCAAACATCGTGTGCCTCCATAGGTCTTACCTCACCAGGTGTCTTGCCTCAGCCCATGAGTTTGTCTCAATAAAACTCCATGTGAGTCTGTCTCAGCTGACATCACTCTGCCAATTGGCAAGAGTCTGTGGAAGTGGCAAAAACACCACACACCACCACCAGAATTTTTTTTTTTTTGGTGTCTTTCCTTCTATGGAGTGTAGACAAATGGAGCTCAATTACACAGTGAAAGGCACACCAATACATGTGTGTTGTTAGGGAAGACTCCTTTATCATGTGTCCTGTCAAGTGCTTGCTTCAACAGAACAGGCTTTCACCTGCCTCTGCTTCAGTGAAACATTCCTTCCCAAGTCTGCCTTTGCCTTTCACCTATGTCCTCTTCATCAAAATGTTCCTTCAGGAGTCTGCTTTAGCAAAATGTCCATTCACTTGTGTCCCATTCAGGAAACCATTCTAACATGTGTTCGCCCAAGCAAAATACCATACAACACAATTAACTTTCAAAACAACAACAACAAAAACCCCTTAAATTTCCTATCCATATGCCACTAATAACCTCATTATGCTGTTACTCATTTATTTCTAGAATGATTTCTTCCCTATTCTTTGTGCCTTACAGTGATATCTAATGAATTTTCATCCCTTTAAGAATGGCAGCAAGATTCCAAGTTTTGATTTAGTTGAATATTGATCACCACAGTTGATTTTTATGATTTGTATGATTACACTCTTCTTTTGCCCTTATTTTTCCACTTGCTACTTCTTTATCGAAATATTTTTTTGTTAGTATATCTTGGATTTTTAAAAAATTATAGTTTCTTGGAATTTATAGGCTCACTTTTCTTCTTTGATGTTTCAAGTTTTTGTTCTTATAGTATTGTTTGCTTCAAAGCAAATTTTACTATATAGACTGAGCTATAAAGGAATTGAAAATCATCCTGCCTCAGCATTTAGAAGGTGTCACCTCTAGCTATATTCTTTCATCTTATGAAATAAACATGGTATTATTGTAGTTACCTAACATTTTTGGTTCTGTCAATCACTATTTAGATAACATCTAGACAAGAGAATAATTGTTCTCAAATACCTCATCACTATTTATTTTTAAATTAAGTATATTTGAAAAAAACTAGGCAAATTACTCTACATATATAAATCCTTTAGGCTCTCAGTCAAACATTAAAGTAAGAATGATAAAATGCAAGAATATGAAAATAGTGGTTATTAGTTTAGACAATGTGAAGTTATTAACTGTTTATTGATTTTTGACCTAGGAAATTGGTAACTTCAGAAGTTATACGTAATAACAAGCCAGAATTTAGAGTAAGGGACATCACAGAAGCTTCATCCAGCAATTTATAGGAGCCAAGACCAACAACCAAATATTTGGCAAATCTTGGGGAATCCTGTGGAAGAGGCAGAGGAATGATAGTAGGAGCCAGAGGCATCAAGGACACCACAAGAATAAGGCCAGTAGAATTAACTAATTAAGGCCCATGGGGACTCACAGATTCTGAAACAAAAACTAGGAAACCTGTATAGGTCTGACCCAAGTCCTCTGCATATATATTATGGTTGTGTAGTATGGTGTGCTTGTGGAACTCCTAACAGTGGGAGCAGCAGCTGTTTCTAACTGTTGTGGAAGCTTTTGGGTTGCCTCATCCAGCCTTTATGTTAGGGGAGGTGCTAAGTCTTAATGTAATTTTTTATATTATGTTTGGTTGATACCTATAGGAGGCCTGCCCTTTCTGAAGGGAAAGGAAGATGGAGTGGATCGTGGGAAAAGGATGGTGTGAGTAAGGGACAAGGAGGATAGGAGAGAGGGAAATTGCAGTCAGGATGTAACATATGAGAGAATAATAAAGATAAACTAGAAGAAAAAAGTATTGTATGCTCATCTGAACATTAAAAAAGGGACAGTTACCACAGGATTCTGGCAAAAGGACAAAGGAAACTACAAAATATTTATGGGACAAAGGGTGGATTTCTTAAAAATATAAACTGTTGGTATTATTTTATATATGTAAACAATTTGTTTCATTTATATGTGTGTTTTCATACTTATATGCCAGGTGAGTTCCTTGGAACCCAGGAAAGTATTTTGGATGCCTTGGAACTACAGTTATAGGAAATAGTGAGTTACCTGACACGGGTGCTGGTAACTAAACTCCAGTCTTCTGGAAGAGAAACATTTTTAAGTGCTAAACTATTCACCCATCTCTGATTACATATATATATATATATATATAATATATATATATATAATATATATATATATTATTTATGTTTCAAGGAAGATATATTTTTAATCTGGGCCACACCTACTCTGGAAGTCTATATAAGGACCATAGAAGAAGAAAATTTTGCTAGTTGCCTTGCTAGCATATCCATTCCTTCACTGGCATTACAGCCTAATTCTTTGGCATATACATATACACATACATATACACATATACATACACACACACAAACACACACACACATACACATATACACATATGTGTGTGTCAGAGAGAGATTCATTCTACAAGCTCTGCTGCTTTAGAGAATACTGATTAATACAATTCTTGATGATTATATTCCTAAATATTTATAATGGTTGGTTAGAAGCATATTTGATCAACCTGTAGACTTCTTATTTATTTGAAACTTTAAATGAATACATAATCACAAACTTTTTAATGAGATGGAGGAGGTTAAAATGTGAAGAAAAGGATGGATATTGATGATTCTGAGCTAAAGGTATAATTATATATGTGATAATGAGGCAGTTTAAAATTTTCAACATTATAATGAATGATAATATGTAACTAACAAAGTCTTTAATGATCTCTCTGTCAGAACAAATATGGATAAGAGCAGGACAATTCTTTCTGATTTTCCTTCCTGATAATTATTCTTATTTTGTGTTTAACATAAGCTTTATGATATATACTCTAAAAGTAATAATAATTTAGTTACAGTCTTTAAGACTTTATGCTTGATAGAAAATGGTATGGTTGTTATATTCATGTTTTCTTATATCCGTTACTTTCTCTTTTTTATTTATTCTTTTCTCATATATTGCATCCTGACTCTTAGTCTCTTTCTCTCATTGCCTCTCTTCCCAGATTCCATCCTTCTTTTTCTTTTAGAAAAGGGCAGGCTTCCTGCGGGTATCAACCAAGCATGGCATAACAAGTTACCATAAGATTTGGCACATTCTCTCATATCCAGGCCAGATTAGGCAACTCAGTAGAGGGAAAAGTGTCCCAAAGGCAGGCAAAAGAGTCAGAGACAGGTGCTACTCACACTGTTAGGATATTCATAAGTGTATCAAGCTACAAAACTATAACATACATGCAGAGAACCTAGGTCAGACCTATACAGGCTCCCTGATGGTTGGTTCAGTCTCTGGGAGCCTCTATGAGCCCTAGCTAGCTGATTCTGTGGGTTCTGTTCTTGTGCTGTCCTTGACCCAACCCCCTGGCTCCTGCAATCCTCGCTCCCTCTCTTCCACAGGATTCCCAAACTCTGCCTAATATTTGGCTGTAGGTCTCTGCATCTGCTCCTATCAGTTGCTGGATGAAGCTTCACTGATGACAATTATTCTAGGATCTGGTCTATAAGTATAACAGATATCATTAGGTACCACTTCATTGCTTTTTTTTTCCTTTGGTTTTTGGTTCTCCTCCAAGTGTCTGGGCCATGTTGCCTCTGGTTCCTGGCACTTTAGCCAATGTTAGGCATAGACTGCCTCTGGTGGTGTGGCTCTCAATTTGGACCAGAAATTGGTTGGCCTTCTCACAAGTTTTGTGCCACCTTTACCACAGCACATCCTGCAGGCAAGACACATATATGTGGATAATTAATTTGAAAAGTTTTTCTCCCTCAACATCAAAGAACAAGATTTTATTTCCTTTTCCCAAATTCCAGTACTTATTAATGTCTATACTTATTGAAAACTACTTTTAATTGTGCCAGTTTTAGTATTTACTTCTTGCTTCAATGCCTAGATTACGGGCTTTTAAGAGCAAATATTTGGACTATTAAAATCCCTATAGTAAAGTCCATTTTATATTAACTTACCCATTAAGGAAGTTCAAATTATGTTTTGTTTGATTAATAATATTAGCTCTTGATATTCCATATTTTTAGAAATTACTTCTCTATATCATAAGGAGTATAAAATTAAACACACTGTATATTTTACTTTGGTTTTATTGCCCAATTTCAAGCATGGTTAAGAAACTCAAACCACAGAAGTTTGCATTCATTATTAAAAATAGAAAAGCCTGCACCTAAACTAAACAAAACAAAAACTTGCTAGTTGTAAGAAAAAAACATTATTGACATATAAGGTTTTATGTATCAAATCACAATATATCTGAATTTTTACTTAGTCCTTATAATATATAACTATTGCTGTACTTATCTTGAGGATAAGAGGGAGACATATGCACAATAAGGAACTTATGCAAAGAACAGGTAGTAAACAATGAAGAACATTACATCAATATTATCTTCTTCCTAAAAACACAGCCATACACTAACAAACTCAGAATGAAGGTAAATTAAAATATATGACATTTAAATTTGTGAATTTAGAAACTAAAACACAAGCTCAATATCATGCTGAGGTCAGATAGATATTAAGTAAGGTATAAAGAAGATAAGCAAGATGAAAATAGGAAGGAAGCTGGTCTTGCATCTGCAAGTCTATAGGCAAGTAGGCAGAGGATAGCATTAATGCAGAGACTAATTAAATTTGCTGTAGATCTCTAAATTAATACAACAATGTTTTTATAGTTCTTCAATGCAACACAGCAAAGCTCATTTTATAGATATGGACAAATATAAAAGCAAGCTACAATATTATTTAACTGAAAAAGTATTCAATGTAAGGTAAAATGATCTGTCTCTATATATATTTCCTATATGCGCTAAACTAAAGATGTGTGTGTGTGTGTGTGTGTGTGTGTGTGTGTTATTGAAGTTAAATAGTTATGTTTCTGAAGATGAACACCGTATTGTTTTAAATACATTGCTCTGTGTCAGGGAATATATCATCACTTTCCTCATTAACTCCCTGCTTTCTATGTTAGAAACTCATTTGATATTTATAGGTATTCATAAAGGAATTCAAGTTACTTCCCACTCATACCTGTTCTGATATAACCAAAAACCATTTGGTGACATTATCAACTCATTAAAGTGAGAGATGTAACAGAAAGAACACGTGCAATAAGGAATAAATATAAAAGTGTTAACAACTGAAAAGGAAAACAAATTCCATCTGGAAGATTTCTCATGATAAAATGAGTTAAATTTCTAGCATGACAGTGGATTAATCTCAAAAATAGATAGAAATGTTGATTTAATTAATGCCAATATTGATTGAGCATTTACTACATATAACATGTTTAACTTGAGAAAAATGTATTCAAGAATAAAAGTTAGTCATTGCACTTAATGATACTTCTAAAACGAACTGAATAGAATGACTGGAATTAAGCAAACCTCTATGCCAAAGAAATTCAATATAAAATTAGTAACTTCTGAATTTTGGATTAAAAAATTAATTTTATTTAATTGAAGACTCAAAAGGGTTTTCAGAAAGAACCAGCCAAATATTTAGTGTATTATTTAGTACCATTATGTTTTTTATTACTTTCCTTTTTTTGCAGTCCAGTCATTACGCACCTCCTGGTCTGCCCTCCTACAGTTCCACATCACATTGCTCCTACCTCCTGTTGCCAAGAGGATGTTTCCTGGAACTCCACCCCACCAAGCATCCTCACTTCTTGGGTTTTCAAATCTCTCTAGGATCAGGTGCATTCTTTCTTTCTGAGGCCAGATCATGCAGTCCTCTGCTGTATGTGTCAGGGCCCTCAAATCAGCTAGTGTATGCTGCCTGGGTGTTGGCTCAGTAACTGAGAGATCTCAGGGGTCCAGGTTGGTTGAGGTCTTCCTATGGGATCACCCTCCCCCTCAGCTTCTTCTAGCCTTTTCCATATTAACCACAGATATCCCTGACTTCAGTCCATTGGTTGGGTGTAAGTATCTGCATCTGCCTTAGTCAACTACTTGTGGGCCTCTCTGAGGACAGCAATGTCAAGTTCCTGTCTGTAAACACACCATAGCATTAGCAATAGTGTCAGCCGTTGGAGACACCCCTTGAGTTATATCCCAAGTTGGGCTGGTCACCTCCTTTCTCTCAGTCTCTTCTCCATTTTTGTCCCTGCACTTCTTATAGACAGGAAGAAGTCTAGGTCAGAGTTTGTGACTGTGGGATGGAAACCCCATCCCTCCACTTGATGTCCTGCCTTTCTATTGGAGGTAGACTCTAGAAATTTCCTCTGTCTACTGTTAAGCATTTCATCTATGGTCCCTCCATTTGAGTCTTGAGAATCTCTCACCTCCTAGGTTTCTGGTACTTTCTAGAGGGCCCCCCACTTCCTACTTCCCAAGGTTGCATATTTCCATTCATTCTGCTTGCCTTTGGAGCTTCTCTCCTGTGTCCACCATCAAAAATCTGATAATAATCCCCTTTCCACTTCCTATCCCCTCTCCCAATGATGTCCCTCCATCCCTCTGTTCCCCATGATTGCTTTCTTCTACCTCTCAAGTGGGATTGAAGCATCCTTACTTGGTCCCTTCTGCTTATTAACCTTCTTGAGTTCTATGGATTGTATTCTAGGTATTCTGAACTTTTTTGGCTACTATGCATTTATTAGTAAGTACATACCATGCATGTCCTTTTGGGTCTGAGATACCTCAATCAGAATGATATTTCCTAGTTTCATTTATTTGCCTGCAAAATCTGATACCTTCATTCTTAATAGCTGAATAGTATTTCACTGTGTAAATGAACCACATTATTTGTATTCATTATTCACTTGTGGGACATCTGAATGCTAGGATGCTGTCCTTGACAAGTATGGAGAGCAGTTGTGGGTAACAACTTTTATTTAGGTTAGCTAATTGGAAAACAATTATCACATGACAAGAATATAGTCCTTTATGAAGGATATAAATAACTCACTAAAAAAATACTGGAAAACACAGGTAAACAGGTAGAAGACTAAAGAGGAAACAAATAAATCCCTTAAAGAAATACAGGAAAACACTATAACTGCTGAAGCAATTGAACAAAGTGGTCCAAGACCTAAAAATAGATTCAGAAACAATAAAGAAAACACCAATGGAGGCAACCCTGGAAATGGATACCCTATGAAATAGAGCAGGAGCTACAGATGCAAGCATCAACAACAGAATACAAGAGATAGAAGAAAGAATCTTATGCATAGAAGATACCTTAGAAGATATTGACACAATGGTCAGAGAAAATACAAAACCTAAGAAAACTCCTAACCCAAAACATCCAGGAAATCTAGGACACAATGAAAAAACCAAACCTAAGAATAATAGGAATAAAAGAGAGTGAAGATTCCCAGTTCAAAGTACAATAAAACGTCTTCCACAAAATCATAGAAGAAAACTTCCCCAACCTAAAAAAAGAGAAGGCTGTAAATGTACAAGAAGCCCAAACAAATTAGATAAGAAAAGAAAATCCTCTCACCACATGATAATTGGATATGCAAACAGGATCCAGAATTTTGCTGCATACAAGAAACATACCTCAGTGATGAAGACAGACACCACCTCAGAGTCAACTGTTAAGCATTAGGCTGGAAAATTTTCTAAGCAAATGGTCTCAAGAAACAAGCAGGTGTGGCCATTCTAATATCCAATAAAATAGACTTTCAAACAAAAGTTATCAAACTAGATTGGGAAGGACATTTCATCAAAAGAAAAATCCACCAAGAGAAAGTCTCAATTCCAAACATCTATGCCCTAAACGCAAGGGTACCCACATTCATAAAAGAAATATTACTAAAATCCATATACACATTGATACCCCCATCCCACATAATAATATTGGGAGACTTCAATATCTCACTCTCACCAATGGACAGGTCATTGAAACAGAATCTAAATAGAGACACAGTGAAGCTAATGGAGGTTATGAACCAAATGGCTTTAATAGGTATCTACAGAATATTTCACCGAATGTTCAAAACAAAGACTATATCTTCTTCTCAGTACCTCATGGAACCTTCTCGAAATTTGACCATATAATCAGTCACAAAATGAGCCTCTACAGATACAAAGAGATTGACATAATCCCACGCATACAATCAGATCACCATGTACTAAGGCTGGTCTTCAACAAAAACAAAAATAACAGAAAACCCATATACCCATGGAAACTGAACAACTCTCTACTCAATGATAGCTTGGTTAGGAAATAAAAAAAGAACAAAAATTAAAGACTTCCTGGAAATCATTTAAAATGATGACACAGTGTAGGAGGAGCTAAGGTGGGAGGAGTAAGGAGAGGAAGAGGAAAGGGAAGAGGAAGAGCTAAAGAGAGAGCAGAGATATAGTAGGATGGAGAGCCACACAGGTATGGAGAGCAGTTGTGGGTAACAACTTTTATTTAGGTTAGCTAATTGGGAAACAACTCTCTTTGTATGGGCATATTGTTACTGAGCTTACCAAACATATAAAGCCTTTGATTAATCTTTAAGCATTAGATACTCATTTTTCTACCGGGCCCGCATGGATGGCAGGATGGTCTGGACAATGCCCAGCCCTGTGGAGTCAGCATGGAAGATTGGCAGAGCCATCACCCACGTTGGTGTCTTGAGGGTGGCAGGGCTGGTGTTTCTGGCTGGCCATTTCTAACTGAGGCACGCACGTGGCCTCTGGCCACGAACATGGCGGCTGAGCTAGGCAGAACTGCCACAGCTTAGATAGTCAGCTTGACTGGTGGCAGTTTTTAAATAATAACTGCAACAACACAGCATACCCAAACTTATGGGACACAATGAAAGCAGTGCTAAGACAAAACTTCATAGTACTTAATGCCCTGGTAAAGAAATTGGAGAGATCCTACATTAGTAACTTAACAGCACACCTGAGAGCTCTAAAACAAAAAGAAGCAAACACACCCAAGAGGAGTAGATGGTAAGAAATAGTCAAACTCAGGGCCATCAAGAAAAGGATACAAAGAATCACCAAAACCAAAAGCTGGTTCTTTGAGAAAACCATTATGTTTTTGTTCTTAATCATTTTCTTTGGTCTTTAAATGTTTATGTGGTTGTGTGTTGAGACTGTTGTGAACCACCATATGGCTACTGGGACTAGAACACAGATCGTCTGAAACAGCAGCCAGCACTCTTAACTGCTTTTCCATCTCTCCTACCCCATCAGTGTTTTGAACTTACTTTTCCCTGCATATTAAAAAATGAATTTATTTTATATGTGTAAAATTGGTTGTGATTACAAAATTATTACATAAAATGGAGGACTATAATTAATTAGTATTGAAAGTCAAGGATCAAAGATTAATGGAGGACTATTTCAAAGTCTGACAGTCTTTCTAGGTAGTCAATACTAAAGCACCTTATTAATATCTTTATTTTTCAAGGATGAGGCAAATATTTCATACCATGCATAACACTGCATTTGGTAACATGTAAAATAGTAGCATTTTTAACCTTCTGATAAAGAATTCTAAGACTACTTGGTAGATTTTAACTAAATTTTGACACTTGATAGCTTAGGAAATTTGAATTTCTTCTGAGTATTCTAAATCTTTAGACATTGATATGGTCAATAGTATATATCACATATTATATATCATAATTTCTAAGGTATCTATAAAGTTTTTACACTAAGGAATTACAAAAAAAACTGAGGCATTCTATCCTTTAAAGGACCACTAACTGAAAAAAACTCATGTAGCATTCTGGAAATTTTATTACATTATATTCAATTAACTCTATATTCAATTATAACTCTAGGCAAAAGGTTTTTCAACAGTTATTACTAACTTATATGTATATAGGTATATGTGTGCATGTGCAAGTATGTGTTTATCTGTGTGTGCCTCTTTGCATGTATATGTCACATTTGTGCATGTGTCCATGGAGGTGAGTAGAGTGTGCTGGATTTCCTGGAGCTAGAGTTATTGACAGTTTGAAATGTCCAACATTGCTGCTGGGATACAATGTCAGATCTACTGGACTAAGTACATGCTCTTAACCACCGAGCCATCTCTCCACTTTGGCCAAATTAATTTCATAAATACATTAGTATTACATGTCACAATTTTTTTCCTATAGAGCAGACAGTTCATCTTTAGTAAAAATTTTGGAGGAGTATAGGTCTATATTTAAACAAATTTTACAACTTACCACAATGCTTCATTCAACAATCTGTTCTTCTCAATTTTAAGGTTCCTATCTCCTGTAAATTAAGATCAAAAGGCTTTGCTATTATATTCAGACTGGGTATTCAAGTGTCAATGTTGCATTTTTAAAACAGAATCAAACTCCCAATAATAACTGGCCATTTCACAATGGAACCCATGGAAAGTGATAAAGGCAGGATAATTTACTTAATGAAATGTAACACACATTCTTCACATTTTTCCTGGGTACCATACACAGTAATGGGAAGGATTTCAGCAAGAGATTAAATTATTGAAACAATCTGTTTTTATTTTCAGAAAGAAAAAAATGCAACATTTTAATAAATATTTTAAAGTCATTTTCTTCCATTAATATAGTAAAAAATGACAAAAATTATTCCATTTGTTTTATATTCATAATAATTATAATATTTTCCTGTAAGCAAATCAGGAAAGATAGGCGTCTAGATTCCTTTAATTGTCTGATTAGCATTAGCTAGCCAATTATTCAATAATCCTGCTGTTTTTATTAATTTGCTCAGAGCAAAATTAATTCCAGACTATCTGAAGCAAAAAGGCAAACAAATCAAAATTATTATTACTGTTTCTAAGCCACTGATCTCTGATTCTGTCCTGAAAAAGTCATAATGCAGTCACTGCCAATCAGTCGAAGTGTGGGTCACATCAAAAGAGAAAAGATGATTTGTTTAAATGGAATCTTTGAGTGTCCTAATATATCATAATTTTGTAGAGTAAATAAAAAAGTGGTATTTAGGAATATTCTTATGAAAAACACCTCTTTTAATAATATTAAGCATATATATATTATATATGAAGACATGACATTGGATGCAATTGTTGAAATGAAATGAAGGTTGTATTACATTATTTTATTACTCCTTAAGACTATGACTAGACCTCATATGAAGTGATGTTTCCAAATATGAGATTTCACATTAATATGAAAGTGTGAATAAGATAGCTGTCCTAGAGTTACTATTGCTGTGATGAAACACTGTAACCAAAGCAACTTGTGGAAGTAAGGATTTATTTACATTACATTTTCATATTACTGGTCATCAACAAAGGAAGTCAGGACAAGAACTCAACTGGGTAGACTTGACAGGAACCTGGAGGCAGGATTTGATGCAGAGGCCATGGAAGGGTGCTGCTTACTGACTTGCTCCTCAAGGCTTGCTCAGCCTGCTTTCTAATAGAACCCAGGGCCACCAGCCCAGGATGGTACCACCCACAATGGGCTCACGTCAATCACTAATTAAGAAAATGCTCTACAGTCTTGTCTATAGCCCATCTTATCTAGGCACTTTCTCTATTGAGGTTCCCTCCTCTCTAGTGACTTCAGTGTGGTGGAACTTTCCCCTAATGAATAAAGATTGAAAGGGACCAATCACTGGGCAAGTAGGCAGGACTTCTGGGTCAGGAAAAGGAAAAGGGAAGGCAGGAGAAAGGAGTGGCCCTTTTGTACAACTGGAGCAAGGGAGGCAGAGAGAATGTAGAAAGCTAGAGGCAGTTGGTTCAAGTGGCAGATCCACCATAGGATTTCTTTTCTTTTTTTTTCTGTTTTTCGAGACAGGGTTTCTCTGTGTAGCCCGAACTGTCTTGGAGCTCACTCTGTAGACCAGGCTGGCCTCGAACTCAGAAATCCGCATGCCTCTGCCCCCAAGTGCTGGGATTAAAGGTGTGCGCCACCACCGCCCGGCTCCGTAGGATTTCTAACATAGAATAGTTCGTAAAATTAGGATGCTAGGTTCTGCGCCCAGCAAATGTGTTACCTGTTGATTCTAAACTGGGATTGTGTGGTGTTTTCCTTCTTGCGGCACCTCAACTGCGTTCCAGAGAAAAGCACAGTGGCAGAGCTTAGTGTGCAAATTTCTCACAGCCAGCGGCAAAAATTTGGGAGCACAGGGCGGACAGGGCAGCGGCCAGCCATGGGAACTTAAAGAGCTGAGAGAAGAGTGCTATTTCAGAGATTTGGAAAGGCAGAGCCAGCGTGGGTAAGACAGACCTTGGCTAAAAGGAAAGAATGCGGTTTCGGCCTGTCCTCCAGGCTGGAGACAGATCACAGCTGCAGGCCTCACTTCATATGAGGTCTAGTAACAGTCATAAGGAGTAATAACACAAGGTAACACAACCTTCATTTCATTTCAACAATTACGTCCAATGTCATGTCTTCAGGGGGCATATATATATCAGCATAAAATAAGTTTAATATTATTAAAGGAAGGGTTTTTCATTAGAATATTCCTAAATAGCGCTTTTTTATTTACTCTACAAAATTATGATATATTAGGACACTGCATTTAACCCTAGCTGGCGTTAGCGTAGATTGCTTCTTAATATTTCATGCAACACTCTAGCTTGTGACATAAAACTAGCCAGCAGAATGTTTGAGTACACAAAAGAAGACAGAATTCATTTTTGGTGCTCTAACTCATTTAGATCAGTATCTTCTTTTCTCTATGTAATATATGAATAAATATTTGAAAATGTAAAACTATAAACAATTTTCCTGCTTAATAAAGTAGCCCAAATTAGCTACTGAACAATAGAAATGTGCCTGGTCTGAATTCAGCTGTTATATAATTGTAAAATACCCACTGGATTTCAGAAAAGTAATAAAAAATAAAGTATCTCGTCAATTTTTATGATAAAAGTATGCTGATATGTTAACATTTTAGTTGTATTGAGTTAAATATATTACCAAATGTTTTGCTTTTAATTTTAGTATACCTACTATAAAAATTTAGTGACATGGAATTACCTTGTTTATATGACCCCTGTCATATTTCTACTGACATGTTTAATTTGATGATCATAGGAGAGGTAGTTTTGAATATTCTCCAATAGAGAGATATTATTGACCTCTGCTTGCTAGGTGTCAGAAGCATATTCCTTAAGTGAAGACACCATTTGTGGATCCTTCATTTATGCACTGAGAGAAAATTGTTTTCCAGTTTGAAAATCGATAATTTATAGTATCCAAAGTAGCCCCTTGTAATCTTAAGGATATATAAAGGGCTGTATGATAACTGAGTCAAAGACATAAAGGTTTCCCATTTGATTGGATTATCAGGATTATTGTTTCTAATATGTTACTTACTAAAAACATATGAGTGCTTCATAGTGGGAGAAGAAACTGCATATAAGCATAAGACTGAATATATGTACATAGAGCTATGGATTCAAACACATATATCCTTAACTTAAAGATTGGTTCATAACAATACAAATTTGCATTTTAATGTGTAATATTTGTTTTAAAGCTCATGTTATTATCGAGATCTGTTGTCACTTCCATATTGACAAATCTATGCTCCCACTGAAATTAGAAGTTTAAATTTTTATAAATAGTATACCAGTGAGAAAGTATTTCTGTAAATTTTGTGGTTAAGACTTTTGATGCCTACTAATGTTTCCAACATACACTTACAACTTTACATTTGTCTTTATAATCCATGTTTTATAAGACAGGGAGAATAATTAACCTGTATGTGTTGAGTAATAGTCAAATTACTTGTTTTACTAGCCATCTATGTAGCAACATAAAAATAGATCACATTCCTAAACATGTATCTAATACTTATTGAATACATTTGTTAAATGAACATCTAGAATGCATAGCATAGTCAATAGTCAGCAACAATTTTATCACAGTCCTGCTGCAGGATTTATTTTTGTAAATGATCATATTTTCTTTAATGTGTGGTATCCCACAAATCAGTAACTGACTGAATTAGAGCTTGTGTATAATATTAATGACTGTGTTAATACTCAGTGTCATTTTTAACTGTGAAAGTGCAACAGGAGATCTCATGCCTCATTTGTGTTCTACTTAGAGCAAAGGTAATAATCACATCTTTTAGCAAGAAAGTAAAGTTGGATAATAAAACATATCATTTTCTAGTTTCTCATTTTAAGTTAAGAAAATGTGAAACTGAATGCATCATAACTGCTCCCAAGTCACAATGAGTTAATCATGTCAAGTGTTTCTTAGAGGTCCTTTAAAAAATGGGGACAAGGAAAAAAGAGCCATTTAGTTAATATAGAATCTTAAAGACACAGATAAGTATGGTTGACAATGTGCATAAGTTGAATTTTTTACTGGGAATACAAAGAACACAATTCACTAGGATACTGTACACTGGCATGTTGTTATCAATCATAATTAAACATATTGTCCCCTAAGATTAGAAAATACCTATGTTATTTCTCTTCATTCTTCTTCAGTTTACCTTTATCTTAAGACCGCTCTGTGCATTTGGTACATTGGAAGACAATGTTGTTATCCTGGGTCAAGTAGTAAATGGGGGTGAACAGTAAATCTGAGATACAAGGCTGTGATTAATATGTGCAAATAAATCAATAAAATATTACTTTTCTAAGAGTATGGTCTTCCATTTCACACGATTATCCATTCCTATAAATATAATTTGAATATTTAATAATTATGGGATGAGTGGATTATCTAATTAATACAGATAGTTGTATCAATCTTTAGAAAAAAATTAAAGCCAAATAAGCTAGCTGCTTATTATCTTCTGGTTCAATATTTTTGTTACAAGGTGAGGTAGATTACTTCATCCTTTGGATTAGTTACTATCCATACACTTTCAAGGGTCTATGGCATTCTACGATAGTTTGATATACTTTGTATGTGTTGAGAGGAAGTTTGTGCCAGCAGTAACTCTGGCAAAGTAACCTACTGAAAAAACTCCTTAAAAATCAGTCATAGATAATATGGGGTAGGATGAGGCAAAAGAGAAGCACACAGACCCAGAATTGGAAAATTTCATTTTAATGCATTGATTAGAGATTTCTAAGGCAGTGAACAATTACTAATAAACATAGTTTCTTCTCCTGTCTAATCTCTTTTCCTTTTCCTTCTGTTCTTTCTTCTTTTTGCTACTCTGCTTTCATTTTTGTTCCTTCTATTATTCCTTTTTTCTATCCTTTTTTCCTCTATTCTCCCCCTTTCTTTTTCCTCCCTCCCTCTCTTCCTTACTTTCTTTTTACATTCATTCTTTTCTGTACTTTATTCTACTATGTCCCTCCATCCCTCATGTCTCCTCTCGCTGTGGATCTCAAATAACGGCCTGCATATTGAATTGCTGAGAAATTTGATCCTTAACAAAATGTTAATGTAAATGAGCATTATTTTCAATTTTAACTAACTAGGTTGTTTTCTGTCTGTTGTCTGTTCATCCCGACACACAGCTCCATACTGGGCCCTGAACTTCATCCTGATTATTCATCATTGTTGAAACTACTTCCACAGAACTTACTCATTCTTCAAAGCTGTATTAACTTGTGATATTCAATCATACAAACTTATTAGGAGGCTGTTGCTAATAATGGCACATTCATTTTATATGGCAAAATACAGTAAAACAAATGAGTAAATTTCTAAAATAGAATTAAATCATATATTATTGGAGATGTAGGAAAGAAAGTTGTGACAAATTTCTCAATTTGTATATTATGATCTACATTTATATGTACTTCAAATCAGCTACATAATATGGGAAGGCTATCTAATCATAATTTGATCCCAGATAGTAATTTAGTTAACGTAAAGGAAATTATGTAAAATGCTGTTGTGGTCTATTGGGAGAAAAAGCCAACAACAACAACAAACAAAACAAAACACTAAATATTCACGGACATTTGTGTAAAGACATTTTGATGTGAAGATTAGATGATAAAAGACAGTATATAGGAACATTTTCATTGAAGAAATGGAAAGTTTCAATATGAAAATGAGATGAATTTTTTAAGATAACAGCCTGTGAAGAACTATCAAAGCAGTGTACTCATGAAGACAAATTCAACTTGAAATTCAGAAAAAAAACCCAGGTGATAGGAAAAAAACAATATCTTCCCAAATAAGTTACAAACTATCTACTATATGGTTATATATATATATATATATATATATATATATATATATATATATATATATATATTAGATATTTAGAATCAAATATAGAGAAAATATTTAACTTCATGAAGAATCATTTTGAATAATTGACATGTCATCTTATGCTGTCAGTTAATCAATTTATTGTGTGTGGTTTTCTTGTTTTCAAACTTTTTAGAGAGTTCTTAAAAGTATCCTAAGAGTAAATACAGCATTAACCAAATAATCCAAATAAGCTTCTTTTTCTTTCAGAGTTTTGTGAGAAACATGGAAAACCCTACATCCGATGAAGGGCTAATATCCAATATATACAAAGAACTCAAGAAGTTAGACTCCAGACAACCAAATAACCCAGTTACAAAATGGGTTACAGAGATAAACAAAGAATTATCAACTGAGGAATAACCAATAGCTGAAAAGCACCTAAAGAAATGTTCAATATCCTTAGTCATCACAGAAATACAAATCAAAACAACCCTGTGATTCCACCTTATACCAGTCAGAAAGGCTAAGATCAAAAACTAAGTCAATGACAAATGCTGGTGATGATGTGGAGAAAGAGGAACACTCCTCTATTGTTGGTAGGATTGCAAGCTGGTACAACCACTATGGATATCAGTCTGGCAGTTCTTCAGAAAATTGGACATAGTATTACCTGAGGACCCAGCTATACCACTCCTGGGCATATACCCAGAAGATGCTCCAACATATAAGAAGATCACATGCTCCACTATGTTCATAGCAGCCTTATTTATGATAGCCATTAGAAGGAAACTACCCAGATGTGCTTCAAAAGAGGAATGAAAACAAAAATGTGGTACATTTACACAATGGAGTACTACTCAGCTATTAAAAACAATGACTTCATGAAATTTTTAGGGAAATGGATGGAATTAGAAAATATCACCCTGAGCTAAGTAATCCAGTCAAAAAAGAAAACACATTGTATGTACTCACTGGTAAGTGGATATTAGCCTAAAAGCTCCAAATACCCAAGATACAACTCACAGACCACATGAAGCTTAAGAGGAAGGAAGACCAAAGTGTGGGTGCTTCAGTCCTTCTTAATTGGGGGAACAAAATACTCATAGGAGGAAATACAGAGACAAAGTGTAGAGCAGAGACTGGAGGAAAGGCCATCCAGAGACTGCCTCACCTGGGGATATATATCATATACAGACAACAAACCCAGACACTATTGCTGATGCCAATAAGTGCTTGCTGACAGAAGCCTAGTATAGTTGTCTCATGAGAGGCTCTACCAGAGCCTGACAAATACAGAGGTGGATGCTTGCAGCCATCCATTGGACTAAGCACAGGGTCCCTGATTGGCTAGTTAAGAGAAATGACTAAAGGAGCTGAAGGGATTTGCAACCCATAGGAAGAACAAGAATATCAGCCAACCAGACCACCCAGAACTCCCAGGGACTAAACCACCAACCAAGGAGTACACATGGACGGACCCATGGCTCCAGCTACATATGTAGCAGAGGATGGCCTTGTCTGGCATCAATGGGAAGAGAAGCCCTTGGTCCTGTGAAGGCATGATGCTTCAGTGTAGGCGAATGCCAGAGTGGTGAGGCAGGAGTGGGTGGGTAGAAGATCACCCTCATAGAATCAGGCGGAAGAAATATGGGATAGGGGATTTCTGGAGAGGAAACTGGAAAAAGGATAACATTTGAAATGTAAATAAAAAAACAAGAAAAAAAGAAAAAAAGAGAATTATCACATTAATTACAATGACTTTATGAATTTTCAGGCAAATGGATAGAACTAGAAAATATCTTCCTGAGTGAGGTAACACATATCCCTTTAGTGCATTCCTTTAATCTCAATGACATGTAATTGAGGATCAGAAGAAGTGACAAACGAGAGAAAGACTTAACAGAATCATTCAGAGATAGGATACAGACAGGAAAGAGTAGCTACTTAAGAGCAGTGAGGGAGAGAGGATTGAATTCAGATGTGCTCATTTCAGTTCAATTGAGTTCAGTTCATAGCTAGTTCAGTTTGTGGAGTTCAGAGGGAGTCTTTTCAAGCAAAGCAATTCAGTCAGTAGGTGAAAAAAAAAACAATTTTAGTCAGTCAGCTTGGAGAGGAGTCTGAGTCAGAGCAGGTTAGTTGAACCAGTGAGCCAGAGTTCAGAAACAGCTAGAAATGATGAGTTTAATTAACAGTAAATCTTAGCAGCAGAAACATTCTAGGGCCTAGTTAAGAAGATGGAGGCTGAAAGATGAAGTCCTCTAGGTGTGTGCTTTCAGAAGAATTGATTGGACAGATACTAGAAGCTTCTAGGCATAGGCCTAGGGATAATTAGGTAGAAATACTCTGGGTTCAGCCTAAGCCATGTATTTGCAGAGCTTGGGCAAAGCTCTTATCTCATCCCTCCATTAGATGAAATAAATCAACATTTACATATATTACCATATGTGTAATATACACAGGAAACTTGGTAATAAACTGCCATGGTACATATTGATAAATAATCTTACCCTTGGTCATGGTGAGGAACTTTGGAGGACCTACAAGGTGCTTGTGTATGCAACAGCAATATGCCTACTTGACTGCATAACACTTTTTTTAGAAATCCCGGTGGAAACTCCATCTCATGCTACCTGTTTCTTTGATGTTTTATGCATACAAAATTTAATTATTGCAAAAGAAACAGTTGTGTTACTGATCTGAAAGAAAAAGTTCTATTTTGGTGTGATCATTGCAAAGGGAAGCTTTGCTGTTCTCTTATTGTAACTTTGTTGGCATTTTTATTTATTTATTTATTTATTTATTTATTTATTTATTTATTCATTTAATTGGATACTTTATTTACTTACATTTCAGATGTCATCCCCCTTTCCCATTTCCCCTAAATAGAAACTCCCTATCCCAATCCACCATCCTCTTTTTTTTGGTTTTATACCATTTTAATTACATACAAGTATTAAGGTCAGTTCTAGGTTGAGGAACCAGCAATACAATAGATACAAATAGTCAAAGAACAAGCAAGACAATAAACAAAGTTCATGAACACTGCCTTGATCACTGTTTCTAAGGGCTTATCAGGATGACCAAAATATCTGAGCCTATTTCCCTGTCCTAACCCAAAGTCATTTTCATGTCTGAAGCCTAATTCCTTGTTCTGGCCTAAGTTTTAGATTCCTGCCTGAAATTAATTCTTTCTTCTAGCCTTATATTTAGGTTTCTGCCTAAAGTGACTTCTTTGTTCTAGCCTAAGATTTAGGTTCCTGCTTGAAATTACTTCTTTGTTCTAGCCTAATGCCAGATTTCTACCTGAAGTCCACTTTCTTGTCCTTGGCCCTTGTCAGATTGTTGCCAAGCAGCCCCAGAAGCTCTACATATCTCCCCTGTTTTTATTTCCTAAACAAGACTGAGCCTGTCTTAGGTCATTCTGACAAGAATGCCTTCCTTACCCATCATGGAATATACATTATCAAAAGCAATACACTTCTGTCTTAGGTTGGTAAGGCTCTGTGTAGAATCTTACACATCCTTGGCTTGCCAGCCTGTTGATTTAATAACTCTGTCTGGGGGGTCCATATTCAGTTTCAAGCCATGTACTTTGGTTGCCAAAATGTAGATATTGTTAAAGACAAGCTTTAACATGATGAGCAGAAATAAAATATTCCTAGGACAAAAATAGCATGATCAAGCTATATATATCATTCTTGAAGCTTGACCAAAATAGAAACACTGACCTCAGGCCATGGGTAATTATACAGGCAGTATCAGCCACATCAATGCTCAGCAGAGCAGCATTCTTGAAATTCATAAACCCACTATGCAATGTTAAAACATCCAGAGAGGTGTTAGAATTATGCCACATAAATTGCAACTGTCTTTAAACTTTTTTCCTATTATAATGACTACCACTGTAAATTTTAGAACTAACATGAATCCAATGGTATTTGGTATGGTACTCAAGATGGCTCCTTACTCCTAAACTCTGAACCTCATTCTAATAATTTGAATAGGATAAAGAGCATCAATCCATTGTTCCAAATTCCTATCTAAATCCTCTTGTATATTCAACACATTAGTAACATTTTTTTTTTGCTAAATGATTAACAAAAAGTAACTGTCTTAACTTCTTCTGTCAAAGCAATTACAGAAGCAGTGTTGCTAGCAATTAATGTAATTAAAGCTGTTATACCAGCAATAATCAAGCCCACTACGCTCTTGTTTCTGCTTAAAGCCTGACTCACGTCTTTCAGTACTTGGAAGCTGTTTTTCAGAATACCAAGGTTCTGTGATACTCAGGGCAATAAAACATAAGCTGGTTGATAGACCTGCATAACTGACATGCCAGGTTTCAAAACACTAACACAACTAGAAGGTGTAAAATCAACACAACTTACATTACATATTGAAGAAAAACAAAAGTAGTTTTAATTTGACAATTAAAAGACCCTTCACACATATACTAACACTTGTTTGAAATCCAGGTCCTGCTCCAACTTTATCTCTTGATAACATCATAGAGAACTGCAGCTAACTTCCAAATATGTCTCTGAAAATGTCCAGAACCGATTTCCAAATGAAGACTGTTATTTCCAATATTGGGTTGATTTCTAGACCAGTCAATGATTGAGTCTGAATAACTGGTCACATTTAAGAAAAATACAAGAGTCATTATAACTTCTCTTTTTGATTCTCTGTTCCACAAGGTCTAAAAACTTGAGGGAAGTCAGCTTGTCCCATTTGGGATATAGTAAACTAAAGTGGGTCAGGAACATATGTCCAATACAGCTTCCCAGTCACCATTGTCAGGGCACTCAGCAAGTTTGTCACAGATCAGCATCATTCTTTGTCCCAGCATCAGCATGTTTCACTTGTCACTCTTGGAGTCACCATGCTCCTACAGGATTCTGCAGAAAAAAACACAAACATGCCCTCTCACCATATTAAATACCTGATTGGGATCACGCCATGTGCCTGTAAGTGGATCCTGACCTTATGCATAGGTATATGCATAAGTATACCTAGTTGTAGAGTGCCATTGACACTCAGTAAAAAGTTCTTTGGAATTCAACTTTTTTTCAAAAATTTAAAATAAAAAGAAATAAAGAAGAAAAAAGAAAATAAAAATCATTTATTTATGATTTAAATAAATTTGTAGTGAACAGAAATATATCTCCCTCCCTTTTTTGAATCTTGTGACTATATTGTTTTAAAGTTCCATGGGCCCCTTCCACAGTCTCTGGTCTGTGATAATTATAAGGAATCTCATTAATATAGGTAATTTTAAATTGCTGACAAAAAGTCTCACATGCTCCACTGTGATAACCAGTTCCATTATCTGTTTTTTGTTTGTTTGTTTGTTTTTGTTTATTGGATAATTTATTTATCTATATTTCAGATGTTATCCCCTTTCCTCATTCCCCAAACCCCCTTATCCCATACGCCCTCCTCCTACTTCTATGAGGGTATGCTCCCACTCACCCACCCACTCCTACTACCCTGCCTTCAAATTCTCCCACACTGGGGAATCCTGCCTTCACAGGACCAAGGCCTTCCTCTCCCATGCATGCCCAACAAGGCCATAGTCCACTACATATACAGCTGGAGCCATGGGTCCCTCCATGTGTATTCCTCTTTCTCCACATCCTTGACAGCATCTGCTGTCACCTGAGTTTTTAATCTTAGCCATTCTGACTGGTGTGAGTTGGAATCTCAGGGATGTTTTGATTTGCATTTGCCTGATGACTAAAGATGTTGAGCATTTCTGTAGGTGCTTCTCAGACAGTCGATATTCCTCAGTTGAAAATTCTTTGTTAAACTCTGTACCCCATTTTTAATAAAGTTATTTCATTGTCTGGAGTCTAATTTCTTGAATTCTTTGTATATTTTGAATATTAGCCATCTAACAGATGTAAGATTGGTAAAGATCTTTTCCTAATCTGTTGGTTGCCATTTTGTCCTATTGACAGTGTCCTGTGCCTTACAGAAGCTTTGTGATTTTATGAGATACCATTTGTCAATTCTTGATCTTAGAGCATAAGCCATTGGTGACTTATTCAGAAACTTTTCCCCTGTGCCCATGTGTTCAAGGCTTTTCCCCACTTTCTTTTGTATTAGTTTCAGTTTATCTGTTTTTATGTGGAGGTCCTCGTTCTACCTGGACTTGAGTTTTGTAAAAGAAGATAAGAATGGATTTGCATTGTTGTACATTCTGACCTCTAGTTGAGCCAGCTCCATTTGTTGAAAATGCTGTCCTTTTTCCACTGGATGGTATTAGCTGCTTTGTCAAAGATCAAGTGACCATAAGTGTGTGGGACTCATTTCTGAGTCTTAAATTCTATTCCATTGATTTTCTTGCCTATCTCTGTACAAATACTATGCAATCTTTATCACTATTGCTCTGCAGTACAGCTTGAGATCAGGTATGGTGATTCCCTAAGAAGATCTTTTATTGTTGACAATAGTTTTTGCTATCCTGTTTTTTTTTTTTTTTTTTTTTTTTTTTTTTTTTTATTACTCCAAATGAATTTGAGATTGCTCTTTTTAACCCTGTGAAGAATTGAGTAAGAATTTTGATGGGGATTGTATTGAATCTGTAGATTGCTTTCGGCAAAATGCCCATTTTAACTATATTAATCATGCCAGTCCATGAGCATGGGATATCTTTCCGTCTTCTAAGATCTTCTTTGATTTTTTTCTTCAGAAACTTGATGTTCTTGTCTTACAGATCTGTAACTTGCTTGGTTAGATTCATAAAAAGATAATTTATATTAATTGTGAATATTGTGAACAGTGTTGCTTCCCTAATTTCTTTCTCAGCCTGTTTATCCTTCGAGTAGAGAAAGGCTACATATTTGTTTGAGTTGATTTTATATCCAGCCACTTTGCTGAAGTTGTTTATCAGGTTTAGGAGTTCTCTGGTGGAAGTTTTGGGGTAACTTCATTATACTATGATATCATCTGCAAATAGTGATATTTTGACTTCTTCCTTTCCTATTTGTATCCCTTTGACTTCTTTTTGTTGTCTAATTGTTCTGGCTAGGAATTCCAGTACTATACTGAATAGGTAGGGAAAGAGTGGACAGTCTTGTCTAGTCCCTGAATTAAGTGGGATTGCTTAAAGTTTCTCTTCATTTAGTTTGATGTTGCCTACTGGCTTGCTGTATGGGATTTGAATTTCTTTTCTTTCCAAGACTTTTACCATGAAGGGATGTTGAATTTTGTCAAATGTTTTCTCAGCATCTAGTGAGATGATCATGTCGTTTTTTTTTTCTTTGTTTATATAGTAGATTAGGTTTATGGATTTTTATATAATGAACTATCTCTGCATTTCTGGGATAAAGCCTAATTGATCATGATGGATAATTGTTTTGATGTGTTCTTGGATTTGGTATGTGAGAATTTTATTGAGTATTTTTGCATTGATATTCTTGAGGGAGATTGGTCTGAAGTTATTTTCTTTATTGTTTCTGTGTGTGATTTAGGTATGAGCATAATTGTATATTCATAGACTGAATTGGATAGTGTTTCTTCTGTTTCTATTTTGTGGAATAGTTTAGAGAATTGAAACTAAGTGTTCTTGGAAGGTCTGATAGAATTCTGCAGTAAAACCATCTGGTACTGGTCTATTTTTGTGGGAAGACTTCTAATGACTGCTCCTATTTCTTTAGGAGTTATTGGACTATTTAGATGCTTTATCTTATCCTGATTTAACTTTGGTACCAGATACCTGTCTAGAAAATTGTCCACTTCACCCAGATTTTCAAGTTTTGTTGAGTATAGGCTTTTGTAGTAGGATCTGATGATTTTTTGAATTTCCTCAGTTTCTGCTATTATGTCTCTCTTTTCAGTTCTGATTTCATTAATTTGGGACTGTCACTGTGCCCTCTGGTTAGTCTGGCTAAGGTTTTATCTATGTTGTAGATTTTCTCAAAGAACTAGCTCCTGGTTTTGTTGATTCTTTGTATAGTTCTTTTTGTTTCTACTTAGTTGATTTCTGCCCTGAATTCGATTATTTCCTGCAATCTACTCCTCTTAGGTGAATTTGCTTCTTTTTGTTCTAGAGCTTTCAGGTGTGCAGTCACATTGCTAGTGTATTCTCTCTTCAGTTTCTTTTTCTAGGCATTCTGAGGTATGAGGTTTCCTCATAGCACTGATTTCCTTGTGTCCCATATTTTTTGGTATGATGTGCCTTCATTTACATTATATTCTAAAAAGTATTTAATTTCTTTATTTCTTCCTTGACCAAGTTATCATTCAGTAGATAGTTGTTCAGTTTCCATGTGTATGTGGGCTTTCCATTGTTTTTGTTGTTATTAAAGACCAGCCTTAGTCTGTGATCTGATAGGATGTAAGGGATTATTTCAATCTTTTTGTATCTCTTGAGGCCTGATTTGTGACTAATTATATGGTGTATTTTTGGGAAGGTATCTTGAGGTGCTGAGAAAAAGGTATATTCTTTTGTTTTAAGTTGAAATGTTCTGTAGATATCTGTTAAATCCATTTTGTTCATAACTTCTCTTATTTTCACTGTGTCTCAGTTAATTTCTGTTTCCATGATCTGTCTATTGATAAGAGTGGGGTGTTGAAGTCTTCCACTATTATTGTGTGAGGTGCAATGTGTGCTTTGAACTTTAGTAAAGTTTCTTTTATGAAAGTGGATGTCCTTACATTTGGAGTATAGATATTCAGAATTGAAAGTTCTTCTTGGCAGATTTTTCATTTGATGGGTATGAAGTTTCCTTCCTTATACTTTTTGATAACTTTTAGTTGAAAATAGATTTCATTTGATATTAGAATTTCTACTCCAGCTTGTTTCTTGGGACCCTTTGCTTGTAAAATGGTTTTTCCCACCTTTTATTCTGTGGTAGTGTCTGTCTTTGTCACTGAGGTGTGTTTCTTGTATGTACCGAAATGTTGGGCCCTGTTTATGTATCCAGTCTGATAGTCTGTGTCCTTTATTGGGGAACTGAGTTTATTGTTGTTAAGAAATATTAAGGAAAAGTGATTGTTGCTGCCTGTTATTTTTGTTATTAGAAGTAGAGTTACGTTTGTGTGGCTGTCTTCTTTTTGGTTTGTTGAAATATTACTTTCTTACTTTTTCTAGGGTATAATTACCTTCCTTGTGTTGGAGCTTTCCCTTCATCATCCTTTGTAGGGCTGGATTTTCAGATATTGGGTAAATTTGGTTTTGTCGTGGAACATCTTGATTTCTCCAACTTATGTAATTGAGAGTTTTGCTGGGTAGAGTAGACAGGGCTAGCATTTGTGTTCTCTTAGGGTCTGTGTGATATCTGTCCAGGATCTTCTGTCTTTTATGGTGTCTAGTGAGAAGTCTGGTGTAATGCTGATAAGTCTGCCTTTATAAGTTGCTTGACCTTTTTCCCCTATTGCTTTTAATATTCCTTCTTTGTTTTGTGCATTTAATGTTTTGATTATTGTGTAACAGGAGGAATTTATTTTCTGATCTAGTCTATTTGGAGTTCTGTAGGTTGCTTATATGTTCATAGACATCTCTTTCTTTAGGTTAGTGAAGTTTTTTGATATAATTTTGTTGAAGATATTTACTGGTCCTTTAATTTGGAAATCTTTGCTCTCCTCTATACCTATTATCCTTAGGTTTGGTCTTCTCATTGTGTCCTGGATTTCCTGGATGTTTTGGGTTAGGTGCTTTTTGCATTTTGCATTCTTTGACAGTTGTGTCAGTGTTTTCCATGGTATCTTCTGCATGTGATATTCTCTCTTATATCTCTTGTATTCTGTTGATGATGCTTGCATTCATGACTCCTGATTTCTTTATATAGGTTTTCTATCTCCAAGTATTCTCCTTTTTGATTTCTTTATTGTTTTACTTCATTTTTATGTTCCTATATTGTTATATTTTTGTTCATTTTCTTTCATTGTTTTGGTTTTGTTTTCTTGTAAGTTTTTAAGGATTTTTTGGGTTTCCTGTTCCTTTTAGGCTTTACCGTTTTACCGTGTTTATCTGTCTTTTTATGAGGAGTTTATTTTTGTCCTTCTTAAAGTCATCTATCAACAACATGAGAATGGGATTTTGAATCTAATCTTTGGCTTCTATTCCTGTATTATGGCGTATTTTGGACTTGCTATGGTGGGAGGAACTAGGTTCTTAATCTTGCACGTAAACTACCTTGATTATGTTGCTTATATCTTGTACTTTCCTTTTGCCATCAGATGTTATCTCTTGTGCTACCTTCACTCACTGTCTCTGACTGGATCTGTCTGTCCTATATACTGGTTGTAATCGAGAACTACTCAGAGGCCAACTTTCTCTATGATCCTGTGATCTTGAGATCTTAAATGAGTGTCCTAATTAGTGATTAGATATGAGAGGAAAAAAATGATCTATTGAACTCGTTCACATTAGCTTTACTAATATTATGGATAAACTAAATTGTGAGTTACCTAAAGCAGATTACAAAACAAAATTAGGCCCTTGAATGAATAATATTTAGTAATTAAACTATATGTAATGGTATAATAGATAATATTTTTAAAATATCCAAATGGAACAGTTTTAGAGGAATAAAATGAAAAAATTGAAAAAAAACTCACAAATTTGTTAATTTGTAAAAATATTTGTTAATTAAATGTGTGAGAATAAAACAGAATGAAATATAGAAAGTAGCAATGGATAAGCTAATCAGAAATACAATAAAAACAAGATTTTTTAAATTGATGATAAAAATAGTGTATAAAGGAAATAATTGCATTTTACATCAAATTTCCTTATGATAAAAAAAATTAGATTTTTATTATAGTTGTAAAATGCTTTAACATTCATTATTTTAAAAAAAGAGTTGCTATCTTAATTAATCTATTTTATTATTTTCAATTATCTGAAATAAAATACTCTTATAGTTAATATCACATCTATAAGTTTGGGTGTCTCCATTTCTAGAACATTATAATATTAATATATATGAATCAATAACAAACATCAAGTCAAGACAGTTTATATATTTTTTCTATTTGAATTATTTTTAAAGTGGTTTTAAATTTTTCATTGTAAGTTCCTGAATTACATTTACCTTTATGATTTATCTCTATCTTGTCTCATCAAGAAAAAATTTCAGCAAACCACATTATCATATTTTTTACACAGAACAATGCAGACACTATTTATCATTTAAAAGATGTCTCCTGCATACCTTCTGAAATTGCATAATATAAATTTTAAACTTGCTGGTCATCAGTTTCTTTAGTCTATTGTACAATAGCACAGATCTGCCTGAAAATTCCATTAAAAAACATCTCTAGACTACATTTGGCCTTGGTACAATACATTGAAAATATGCTGACAGGCTTGAATAGCATACGGATAAGTTCATCAAAACAACAAGTAGGATAAAAATATATATATGTTATGGAATTATTTATATATTCTGATATGGTTTGACCCTCCCCACTCAGCATAGCTGTAGACATTTTGTTCCATGCCTGCCAGCTGTCTCATATTGTTGCTGTAACATACCTGTTTGCCATTGATACAGAAAAATAACTTTACTCAGATCAAAATCATGTTGATCACATATCCTGTTCTGTTCTGTACATCCTGAAGTTTGTTAATCTTTAGGAATTCCATAAAGCTTTACGTAAGATCCATAAAGTTAAAGGTCAATATGAACTGTTATGGCTCGAGTCAGAACTGACCACTGGGAAGAACCTCCTGCACCTGTGTGTGAGCTTATTGGGAGATTTTGTGGCTGTTACTGAAAAATGCTAATAATAAGCCAGAAAGTTATGATTATAATACCCATGCTCTGTTATCTCAGTGTTCTGAAATTCCTCTGTTTACCACCTGTCCACCACCCCACACTTTACTTTAGTCAGGACCAATCAGCTTAAAGGTTAGCTGAGAATGCTTTGCCTAGTAAACCAATACATAGTACTGGTCCCCTCCTTTGCCTTTTAAACTTTTGAAACTGTTTTTTTTTTTTTTTTTCCCTATTAAAAGTCTGTCCTGAGAACAAACTGGTACCACAATTAAAAACCCAATTCCTTTTTTGTGGTCCATATTAGGGTGCATGTTCAATAAACCATACCTGTCTGACTAAGATTGGTGTTTGTGTGGTTTGTGGAATGACTCCTAGACTACAACATATTCAACATTTATAAAAACATTTGAGAGAAAATACAATGACTCAAAACATTAATTACATAGTGATTCATGATCATTCCAAAGGAGAACACACTAAGCTATCCTTCATCTTGACTCTGATGATACATGAAAAAACCACATAGTGTTTACTCTTAATTTAATTGAAAGGTTAAACTTTATTTATTATATATTATATATTATATATTTAGTGCTTCAAATACAAAATTATTTGTAATATGTAATTTATGAAAAGTTAAGACATCTCAAAGTATTCCTTTGTACTGATACATGCATAAACATATAAAAGACATAAATATCTAAACACACATACACAGACACACACACACAATAATTTTCAGATTCTTAAAAAAATTGGCCTTCGGATCTGCAGATTTTCATCCTCATGTTCTGCATCTCTGGATTAAATTTGTGGTGGTTAAGAAAATTTGGAAAAACACACAAACAAACAAACCACTGTGTCCACACTGATATACATAAACTTTTATTTCTTTTCAATTGTTATTTGATTGTTTCATCATGTTTTTCTTTTTTTTTTTTTTTTTTTTGGTTTTTTCGAGACAGGGTGTCTCTGTGTAGCCCTGGCTGTCCTGGAACTAACTCTGTAGACCAGGCTGGCCTCGAACTCAGAAATCTGCCTGCCTTTGCCTCCCAAGTGCTGGGATTAAAGGCATGTGCCACCACCACCCGGCTTGTTTCATGTTTTCAAAGCTTTTACTTTTCATGTGCACAGTCATGTTTGTGAATGTATGCCCACATGCAAGAAAGTGCTTTCCAAGGCCAGATGAGGGTTTCTGTTCCCTAGAACTGGAGTTAAAGATAATTGTTTGGGTACAGAGAACGAAACTTCAGTCCTCTGCAAGAGCAGGATGCTCTCTTAACTCTAAGACTCTCTTCAGTCCCTATTTATTTTTATTGTATTTTCTGGATGATTTTCATTGTAGCATTTTCATACAATCTTTGTGATCATCCTCCCCTACTTTACACTTTACTTTCTAATTCTCCTGCCCCACTGCTTATGTTTTTTTTTTTTTTTTTCCTTACTCAGGTTCACCAAATATTCACTACTATGCTAACATGTTTAGCCTCTTTTTACTTGTTTTGAGATAGGATTTTGTTCTGTAACCCAACCTGGTATTAAATTTGGCATATTGAAGAGTTGACTTCTTGAGTAACTAGGCTTACAGCTGTATTAGCTATTTTCTCCCTGTTTAGTGGTTTGAATGAAAAAGGCCATCCTTGGTTTGGACTTTGAACACTTGATCCCCAGTGGGTGATGCTGTTTGAGGCAGTTTAACTGATGCAATCATGCTGGAAAAAGCATGTCACTGAGGCCTACTTTTAGAGGTAAAATTATTTCTGCTACTTCCAGCTTGAATTCTCTGCCTCATCCTTACCATTCGCCGTAAGAACACTCAGCTTCTTGTTCCTTGTGCCAAACATCCATTCTATACCATCATGGACTTTTCCCTCTGAAACCTTGTAAGTGGAAAAAAACCCTTTTTTCCATAAATTGCTTTAACCCAACATCAGAAAAGTAACTAACAGTTGTTTTGATAGAACACAATGACCATAAAATCTTATGAAAGAAAGTTTATTTTGGCTTGTGGTTTCAGAAGGATAAAAGTCCATCATGATAGAAGCATGGCAGTAAGCAGCAGATATGGCTGCAGGAGCAGGAAGCTAAGAGACCATTTTATTTTTCAATTGCAATTATAGTTCAGAAAGCAAAGTGGAAGTGAAATGAGACTATAAACTATTTCTTAGAACAAAGATGTACCTTCTATAACCTCCCCAAAGAGTACTTTCTACTGGGGACCAAGTGTTCAAATACCTGAGCCTATGAAGGCTTCTTTTTTTAAATTTTAATACAACCACACAGGCCTGCATAGTCTCACCTAAATTTTATCTTGCTTCTATTCTATAAGCAACTATTTCCATTTGAATTTTACACTGTACCAGGTATTAAATAATATATAAATTCCAAAATATAGATAAGGATGTGTGTACGGTTTACACAAATACAATCTAATTTTATATAAAAGATTTGAGTATTCTGAGTTTCTTACCCAAGGAGTATCCTAAAAGAATTCTGTATAGATGCACAGACTGATTTTCATGTGGGTCTCCCAACAACTGGAGCAAGGCCTGCCATAAAGTTGTGGTCTATCTGTGGAATCTGTTCCCCAAACTGGGCTGCCTTGTCTGGACACTGTGGGAGAGGATGTACCTGCAATGACTTGATGTGCACAGGTGGATTGATACTTGAACTGGGATCAGGCCATGTGGGGTGTGGGGAGTGAGGGCATGGGAGGCTCCCTATCTCAGAGGAGAAGGTGAGGGAGTGGGAGCTGGGCTGCGTGAGGCAGGGACTGGGAGAACAAGGGGCTTGATATGCTATTATGCTATTGGGATGTAAAATGAATTAATAAATTAATGAGAAAAAAGAATGCTGCATAAAGTGTAAAGCAGAAAAGTCTTTCTGGTTAGAATTTGTCTGTTTCTTCCTATGAGTTTCCTGTTCTAAATTATTAATGACAATTATGCAGAACTTTCAAAGTGAAAAAAAATGCATTTTATTGTAACTAAAAGAGACATTCTCTCTTAGCTTTATATTCATCTCTCAGAAGGAGGATCTTGCTTAAACTCTGGAAGAAACAGCGTTTGCGAACTATATTCAGAGTAGTAAATATTCAGAAAGATCAGTGTTTTAAAGTAGAGAAAGAGAAAGTTAGTGTTTAATATACATATTTAGATAAAAAGAGAAAAATGAAAAAGCCATTAGATTTTATCTTTCTGTCTTGAAAACTAAAAATCATTGAAGTATAAAAACTATACTCTTCCCCAAATCCTATAACTCAGACAAAATCTTCTACATAATTCCTTTCCTACTTTATTTTTTATTGGATATTTTATTTATATTTCAGATGTTAGCTCCTTTCCCCATTTCCCTTTCACCCAAGAACCCTTATCCCATCCCCCCTCCTCCTGCTGCTATGAGGGTGTGCCCCCACCCTCCTACCCACTCCCACCTCTCCACCCTCGAATTGCCCCACAGTGGGGCATCCAGCCTTCAAGGGACCATGGATCTCCTCTCCCACCTATGCCCTACAAGGCCATCCTCCCCTACATATACAGCTGGAGCTATGGGTCCCTCCCTATGTGCTCCCAGGCTGGTGGTTTAAACCCTGAAAGCTCACAAACCCTTTCAGCTCCTTCAGTCTTCTCTCTAACTCCTCCACTGGGAACTCCATGATCAGTTCAATGGTTAGCTGTAACCATCCACCTCTGAATATGTCAGACTCTGGTAGACCTCTAAGGAGACAGCTATATCAGGCTCCTGTTAGCATGTACATCCTGGCATCTATATCAGCTTCTGCCTTTGGTGATTGTACATGGGATGGATACCTAGGTGGAACAATCTCTAGACAGCCCTTCTTTCAGTTTCTGTCCCATACTTTGTCTCCATATTTGCTCCCTTGAGTATTTTGTTACTCTTTCTAAGAAGGAACTGAAGCACCCACACTTTGGTCTTCCTTGTTCATGAGCTTCATGTGGTCTGAGATTTGTATCTTGGGTGTTGTGAGCTTTTGGGCTAATATCCAATATCAGTGAGTGCATACCATGTGTGTTCTTTTGTGATTGGGTTACCTCACTCAAGATGATATTTTCTGGTTCCATCCATTTACCCAAGAATTTCATGAAGTCATTGTTTTTAATAACTGAGTAATATTCCATTGTGTAAATGTACCACATTTTCTGCATCCATTCCTCTGTTGAAGGATATCTGGGTTATTTCCAGCTTCAGGATATTATAAATAAGGCTGGTATGAACATAGTGGAGCATATGTCCTTATTATATGTTGGAGTATCTTCTGTGTATATGCCAGGAGTGGTATAGCTGGGTATATCACTATTTGGTATACCAAATTTCTGGTAAATCACCAGACTGATTTCCAGAGTGGTTGTATCAGCTTGCAATCCGACCAAAAATCGAGAAGTGTTCCTCTTTCTCCACATCCTCACCAGCATCTTAGGCAATCTAACTGGTGTGAGGTGGAATCTCATAGTCGTTTTGATTTCTTATTCCCTGATGACTAAGGCTGTTGAATATATTTTTAGGTGCTTCTTGGCCATTCACATTTCCTCAGTTGAGAATTTTTGTTTAGCTCTGTACCCATTTTTAATAGGGTTATTTGGTTGTCTGGAGTCTAATTTCTTGTGTTCTTTGTATATACTGGATATTAGCCCTCTATCCTATACCTATAGGATAGGTAAAGGTCTTTCCCCAATCTGTTGGTTTTCATTTTGTCCTATTGACAAGGTCCTTTGCCTTACAGAAGCTTTGCAATTTTATGAGGTCCCATTTCTCAATTCTTGATCTTAAAGCATAAGCCATTGGTGTTCTGTTTCAGAAAAATTTCCCCTGTGCCCAAGTATTCCAGTTTCTTCCCTACCTTCTCTTCTATTAGTTTCAGTCTTTCTGGTTTTATGTGAAGGTCCTTTATCCACTTGGACTTGAACTTTGTAAGAGGAGATAAGAATACATTGATTTGCATTCTTCTACATGATGACCTCAAGTTGAACCAGCACCATTTGTTGAAAATGCTGTCCTTTTTTCCACTGGGACAAAGGAGCTACTTTGTCAAAGATCAAGTGATCATAGGCGTGTGGTTCATTTCTGGGTCTTCAGTCCTATTCTATTGATCTTCCTGCCTGTCTCTGTACCAACACCATGCAGTTTTTATCACTTTTGCTCTGTAGTACAGCTTCAGGTCAGGGATGGTGATTTCCCCAGAAGTTCTTTTATTTTTGAGAATAGTTCTTGCAATCCTAGGTTTTTTGTTATTCCAAATGAATTTGAGAATTTCTCTTTCTAACTCTGTGAAGAATTGAGTTGGGATTTTAATGGGGATTGCATTGAATTCCACCAGGAGTTCTCTGGTGGAAGTTTTGGGGTCACTTAAGTTATACTAGCATATCATCTGCATATAGTGATATTTTGACTTCTTCATTTCCTATTTGTATCACTTTGACTTCCTTTTTTGTCTAATTACTCTGGCTAGTACTTCTAGTACTATATTGAATAGGTAGGAAGAGAGTGGGCCAGCCTTGTCTGGTCCCTGATTTTAGTGGGATTGCTTCAAGTTTCTCTCCATTTAGTTTGATGTTGGCTACTGGCTTGCTGTATATTGCTTTTACTATGTTTAGGTATGGGCCTTGGATTTCTGATCTTTCCAAGATTTTTTTCCATGAAGAGATGTTGAATTTTGTCAAATGCTCTCTCAGCATCTAGTGAGATTGTTGGGTCTTTGTGAGGTTTACTTACGAGTGTAATTTTTGCTTTATAGAATGAATTGGGTAGTATTTCTTCTCTTTCTATTTCGTGGAATAGTTTGAAGAGAATTGGCATTAGGTCTTCCTTGAAGTTTGATAGAATTCTGTACTAAAACATCTGGTCCTGGGCTTTTTTTTGCTGGGGAGACTTTTAATGATTGCTGCTATTTCTATAGGTGTTATAGGACTGTTTAGATGGTTTATCTGCTCCTGATTTAACTTTGGTACCTGGCATCTGTCCAGAAAATTGTCCATTTCATCCAGATTTTCCAGTTTTGTTGAGTACAGGCTTTTGTAGTAGAATCTGATGATTTTTTGAATTTCTTCAGTTTCTGTTGTTATGTCTCTCTTCTTACTTTATATTACTTCAACATACTAAATAAACTTACAGATCTGATATTTTATAATCCTGAGAATTATATATTCATCTTCACTTGTAAGCATCTGTCATAATAGCTAAAAATATTACCTAGCTGCTTTTCCAATGGAAAAATTTATTTATTGGGCTTAGTTAATTTAATGGTGAAAGAAATGATTTTAACTTTACTATTGCTAATTTGAGCTTTGATAGAACTTCAGTTCTTGTGTCAGACTTATTAGTATTCAACAAATACCCATACCATGTTTTGTTCATTCAACATCCCCAGCTATTGTTTTCTCAGTCTTCTTCCTTTTGACCCTAGACACTTACAATTCTCATAATCTCATGCCCTTCAAGCCTTCAAACAAATGCCAGTTTTTCAATGAAGACTTATCTGGAAAACCTATTTCAAAATACAATCATGCAATCAGCTTCTCCCCAACCCCACCATTCTTATCCTGTTTTTTCTGCTTTGATTGAATCTCTTTTATAGTCATCTGAAACATAATACATTTTTATCATTTCATCTTATGTATTTCTGGTTTGTAGGGTAAAGGTCACATTTGAGAGCAGATGTATTTTGCTTAGTATTTTCAAATACTGTATGTGACAGTAGAAATTTATTATTTTTGCCAAATGTTTCATGTATTGTCTGCAATAAAATGACAGTAGTGTGCTTCTGTCTTTCCTATTATAATCATCACTGAGTTGGCCATGGAAAGGAAATAATGGAAGTTCTTATGTATCTTATGCATCTAATCATTAAAAGTCTATTAAAGAAATATTGGATAATTACAAGTTTCCACCAATTCAAAAAAAAAAAAAAAAAAAAAGATGAAATCCTCTAGGAATTTAAATTTTGATTGAGTAGTGAAGACACATGTTGTTTTAGGCTAAGTCTCTGGCATTATTTTGAATTATTGTATTTCATTCTCACTGATGTGAATATTTGACAGACCTTGGTAAAGAATATTTTTTTCTCATTTTGCAGGACCTTGAGGTATGCATTTTGCCACTTTTTGTATAGGCTTCTCATGGGCAATGAAGTTTTCCATGTGCTATTATTCCTCTAAATATTTACAGTTCCTCCTGAGTATGCATGTTTGTTATGGTCCTAGTTCTCATAGTACTCTAGAAAGACTTAATTTTTTTCTCTAGTCTTCAAAGTCTGGAAAAGGTAAGTGGATCTTCCCCATTTCTGTCTAGGTCACCTATCATTCTGCTTTTGGTACTTTCACTATCTATAGTGAAACTATATAGTGAAATTTTATATATATATACATATAATATATATATATGTATATATATATAATTTATATTTATATAAAATATATTTATATTTACTATGTTCATATTATATATATAATTATTTCTAATATGTAATATGTATATATATACATATATATGTGTATATACATATATGTATATATGTGATGTATATATGACATATATATGCATATACATACACACACACATATATATATATTACATAAAGGTGATACTGAGCAAATATGCCTCTCACCACTGGGAATTCAGAAATAAATAATTCTTTTTTCATAAGAGGTCTTTGCAGAAACTTTAAAAATTATATATATATATTATATTTATATATATATATTATTAATAATATGTGTTTGTATATATATATTAATATATGTGTGTATATATTATGCATGTGCATATATGTATATCAATAATATTTGTATATATAATATATGCAATTGCTTTCTTCTCTATGAGGGGATTCTAAATTAATCTCTATCATCAGAGGTAACGAAAATTGTTCTACAGTTTGTAAGAGAAGAATACTGTTCAACTGAAATAGAAGTAATTCTTTTAAAAAAATTACACTCTTTTAAACTCAAGTAAACCATATTCAGAATATGGTTTGTAGTTGAGATGTATCCTATGTGGGAAAAACATTTGATTTATCCAGTTCAACCTACTCTACATATATTGCGGGACAGACATGGTTAGTCCTTACTGAATTTAATTGATCTAATAGTTAAAACAAAATTTCATCCTGAGAAAGTATTAAGAGGAATTAACATATAGTTGTGATATCAGTGGATATATCATTTATCTGTGTAAGAAGTTATAACTCTTATAGAAGGAAAGAATTATTAGTACACACTACTTGTACATCTAACAAAGGAGATTTACTTGACTCCTTAATATTATGAGTGTACTTGAGAGACTAGTAAGATAGAGTAACCACTCTAATCCTTAGATAATTAAAAAGAAAAACCTGTTTGCCAGACATTCATTGTTTTATTTGTACCAAAACCAACAACCTCTGCAAATGAAATCTGGCATTAATTTTAATCCATTTAACTTGAGTTGCTCTCTTGGATTTAATAAAGGAAATTTAATGAAATATGTCAGTTAAACTTGAAAAAAAATTATTTCATTTTTGCTGTTTTGTGAATATTATAAGCAGAGTAAAGGAGCTTCCTATTTCTTCCCCATTTCTGAAATAGATTAAGATTAAGCTCACTATTAGATCAGTAGTAACTCAAGGCTCAGTGAAGCCAAGAACTTGAACAAGTACCATATTTGTGTTTTAATTCTTCTCTAATATTCTTACAGTGCATTCATTTGTTTGTTTACAAAGGTGTTACTGAGAAAATATGCCTATTACCACCAGGAATTTAGAAATAACAAATAATCCTTTGCTCATAAGAGGGCTCTGCAGAAACATTAAAAGTGAAGGCTATCCATGTACAGATAAATTTACCAACTTCAAGAAAGGAAGTAAAATGGGAACTTTTGAAAGATTAAATAAGGATTCAACTATTATTAAGCTGATTGAATAAGCCATCAATGACTCGTTAGCTTTAGACATCTGAAAAACAAAAGGGATAGAATCATATGAGCATTTTTAATAAAAATTTTCCAGGCAAATACAAAAGAGATGAAGATTACTATTCAGGGTATGTGTGCAGGACACTTTTGGTTAAGTTAACCCTTAAGTTTAGTAAAGAATTTCTAAAGTCGCTATTGATATATTAGGTCAGATAATTCTTTGCTGCAAAGACATGCATTCCTGCATATTAAACAATATTAAAAGCTTCCTGGACTGTGCCTTCTCATAAATAGTAGCATCTTGCATATAATTTAAGATATTTAAAAATTTCTTTCAAACATTTAAAATGTTTGCTGAGGAGCAAACTACTCTCAGTTAAAACCATTGTCTTGAAAAATATAATCAACAGTAGACAAATATGTTTTATTTAATTGCATAGTCACCAACTACATGGCTTGCAAAGTGAACAATAAAATCTCTTGGTCCTTTTTTGTCTCGGCACATAGCAGTTTTAACTTAGGTTAGAAGGGAAAAGCAGAAGGACAGATGGTTTTCTGGTCTTGAGATAATGCTTATTTAGAGTTCACCAGTGGCTTAAAGACAAACTAGGCTCATTCTCGTGGATGAGAACCTCGTTTCAAGATTGTTCAGGCATGTAGTGACTCACACAATTGTTCTGTAGCCTTACCAAGAATGAACATGTATGCTTTCCAAAAGTATAAATCTTGCAACCCATTGATTTTAATTTATACAAGCACTTGTTAAGACCACTTTGTTGTATTTCCCTACCTTTGTATTTACATGGCTAACTTACCCATTGATTTTACCCTGACTTTAATCTATCTTCCCTTCTAGTTGACCCTAATGGTGCTTTGCTGCACAATCCCTTTGTAAAAAAAGCTTGCCACCTAATTTGCACGAAATTTCGTATCTTCTCTTCCTTCGGGGTTACCATGAAGGCATCCTTTAGGTGAGATTCTTTGAAATCACTGAAATTTAAAAAGTTGCCATTTTAAATTAGACAACGATAAATTTGGGACTTAGTACAGTATCCACAAATACTGGGAATAATCTATTACGCTACCTTTACAAATAGGATTTTTCAATTTTCAGTGAAGCCCTTTCTTGACATTGCAAATCCTTTGTTATTAAATTAGGCACATTATTAAATTTGTATTTGTCTAACAGATGCCCTAAATCAATGAGAAATAAGTTGATTTACGCCTACAATTATACAATCTAAGACTACCACTGCAGCCTGTCAATTTCGTCGTGCAGATAGAAAAAGCCCTTGCTCATATTTATCATTCTGAACAAGCACCTTTCTTAGTAAACTTTTAAAGGCTAACCTTCTAAGCATTTATTTCAAGTTCACATCTAAGGGAGTTTCCTCAGGAATGCTCATTGACAACCATGGAGAGGTCTTTTATAGAATAATCTTAACAAGAGACTTTTGTTCTTAATCATCACAAGCCAGTTACCTACAAGCTCCTTGTCAATTCTTAATTTTCTTCTTTTTGTCAATAAAAAATAGCTCTATTTTACATAATGGTAATACAATTGTTTAATCTATGAAATATAAACAAGAAGAACATAGCTGTACTCTGGTAACACAATTTCGAATGATTGTTAATGTTACTTTAGCTTTTTTGCAGTCATTCAGCAGGTCAAGTTCTTCTATGGGTAAGTATTAGCCCAGGGTAACATGTTCTATTGTGTTAACCAAAGATTTCTTTTAATAGAAATTTAATACTGATTATAAATAAAATAATTTAATGTCTTGAAATTCCTTTTTCCTCCAGATTATTATACAACAAGAATTTTCTTGTCAATTTTTCATTATATTTTCATGTGTCTGTTTTGCTGTATTAGACAAAAACGTCTCTGAGCGTCAGTTGATCATGAAAAAAGAAAATGATTGTGAAATTAAATGAAAGAATATTAATAGCTGCTCTTTTAACAGCTAAGTTATCTCTCCAGCCCACTAATGTAGCAAAATAAGGGAGGTAAGGGAACATGAGGGTACATGAGGTAAGGAATTTCATACACATATAAGTGTAATTTATCTATTTTTTATTCCTAAGAAGTTCTGTACTTTCATTTCTGTGGTTTTTTATTTTATTTTAATAATATTTTATTTACTCTTTGAAAATTTCATACAATATATTTTGATCATATCCTTTCTTAAAACAGAACAACAAAGCAATAATAATTTGGATAGTGTTGACTGACTACTCATTAACATTGACCTTGGAGTATAGTTGATACTATACTCCAAGTCCCACTGTCACTACATTGGAAAAAAAAAAAACTGGTTTTCATATCCTAGCAGGTATCAATTAAAAATAATTCCTCATTCATAGGTGGGATTTTGTGATTGAATGAAAAATAAGAAATAAAAAGGTAAGGACATGACTCTTCCTAGGTATGGTGAAGGAGATAGTTTATTATAAATATATGGAGAACACAGCTGGAAAAGATGTTTTGGGTAGAGGGTGGGGTATGGGAACTATAGGGACTCAGTGACTCATAGGGTGTGAGGGATACAGGAAGTACCTGGTGCCAAGTGTTCACTCTGAGCACCTCAGCCATGTTTCTCATGTTTGAAACCTAAGAGTAACCAAATTTCTTTCTCCATGATGGGATTTTGTCTAAACTTGAACTCTATGCTGGTGCTGTGCAAGATATACCAATCTCTGTGAGTTACTATGTACATCAGTCCTGTTCTGTCTAGACAACTCTGTTTCTTTGAAGGCATCCTCACCTTTCTGCTGTCTTGAGCTTTGAGAGGACAGATGTGATACAGATATACCATTTAAGGATTAGCATTACAAAATTTCTTATTCTCTACCTAACCATTCACCTAAATGGACCAACAAGTTGGGAAGATGATAAGGAAACTTGCTGCAAACTTAACAGTTTATGTTTTACACACACACACACACACACACACACACACACATGCACAATTTAATAAACTAATACTGATTTAAGGGAGGTTTTGTTTGTGTTTTTTTTTTTTTTTTTTTTTTTTTTTTATAGTTTTTCGAGACAGGGTTTCTCTGTGTAGCCCTGGCTGTCCTGGAACTTACTCTGTAGACCAGGCTGGCCTCGAACTCAGAAATCCGCCTGCCTCTGCCTCCCAAGTGCTGGGATTAAAGGTGTACACCACCACTGCCCATATGAGAGGTTTTAATGAATATAAATATGTATAACTTTAAAGTAGCTCTATAAATGATATATTATATTCTATTTTCAAATGTCCTACTTCACAAACTGCTCACTTATTTATTGATTTTTTTATTATGATTTCTAGCAGTTACTCATATAAATTAGATATAATTTGCTTACAGAACTATACCTTAGAAACTGTTTACTTCATTTACTTCCCTTTATTTGGAAGTTATTAATTTACTAGGGGCAATCACAATTTTAATGAAAGTGAGAATTTACCTTAAGAAATGTCAAAGCATTGAAGAACGTGGGGATTGAAGAAAAATCTGTATTAATGAAGATCCACTTGCTTTGCTGAATTCCTATGTTTAGAGAAAAACAAGCCTTACTCCTTGTGAAAAGTGGCATCTGCCTTTCACCTTTTATCAACTATGCCCTTGAATTATCTAAGCGTATTCTAGTGGAAATGTCAGCTTCTTAATCTTTATTAATAAGTGTATTTATTGAGACAGACATTGTCTTAGAAGCTAGTGATGTGAATATGACTGAGAAACATATCCTGCCATGAGAAGGTTAGAGCACAAACACACAGAAAATGTAGATGTCCTTTCTTTTACATCTGGATAGGGTGGGCTTGAGGCTTCTCTTTTACCAACTGTTTCATTCTGAAATTCAGGACTGTATTGTGTTTATTATTATAGCACTACCACTTCAGACATTAGCAATTGTCCATTGAAAATCTACTTAAATTAAGAGGGCCATTTAATATAGTCAAACATCATAAAAATATGCAAATATACTTAGTTGAGATAAGGCAGATAATAAAAACAATAATGAATTGGATGAGTCTGTAGAGAATTAAAGTAAAGAGTTAATATATTTCTATTTTAATTTTAAGGTAATTATTTATTCACACTAGGGGATAGGAAATGTGTTTATTTCATTGTTGGGATATTATAGGAGATCAATGTGGGACAATAAACATGAATGCATTTTACTACTACAAAAGTGGCAAAGGAGGCTTCACTGTAGCAGTATCTACAAGATGAATCAACATTAGTACAAAGACTACTGATTAGAAGGGAGAATTCACAGACATTTAAAAACACATACTAGCAATTTGTCTGATATTAGTACAAACTACCACTGATGACTTGAAATTTCTGGCTTCATCAGCTATACATAATATTATTTCATAAATGTGTGTCATCTGCCCAAAGGGTGAAGTGGAACCAGAACAGATGGTTTCCACAGGTCTTGTATAGGTCCAGGAAAGCCAGAAATGTAACAGCTCTTAGAACAGAAGTGAATAGGTTTGGGAAGCCTGCACAGGGCAGGTAGCCTAGAATTTTCTATTATGGTAGAGCCAGCACTAGAAGCAGGGGCAGCAGCTGTGTGAGCCTGGCCTGACAAACAAGTCCAAGATCCAGTGACAAATGCTTCTGGAGAGAGAATTTTTCCCCAGTCAAACAGCCACTCTCAGATGATTCTTGGTGAAATAACTTGTGCCCTTTATATGGACAAGGACAATATAAACATTGAGGAGTAGAGTAGAATTTAGAGATAGGTGTTTCCAATTGGTTCAGTTTGAGATGTTAGTGATGCTCTGCTTGCAAGGCAAAGAACTCCAGGTGTTTTCCTTTTGTGACAGATTGCCATGGTCCTCTCAGTGGAGTATGATGGTTATTTGTTCCAGAGCAGATATAAAAATGGATAGAGAGCGGCTCGACTTCTGTCAAACTCAAATCTCTGAGACTTCCCGGTCTCACTCAACCTTACCAGTTCTTCTGTCTGGTGCAAGGTCCATTTGCCCCACATATAGGTTTGCTCAGTATGCCGGTATTAAATGATATTTGTTGATGTATTTTGCAGTAGTTGACATTGGAAACCTAAGCTCATGGTAGCAAAAATGTTGGTTGCTCACGAAGCCCATCTTCTTTGCTTTGTTTGCCACATTATTGTGTCCTCATGTGGCTTTTTATATGAGTACACTGAAGTAGAAGGAAGAAAGATCACTGGTCTTTTCCTTTTATAAGAACAGCAATTCTGGGTGATTAAAGCACAGCACTTGAGGACTCCTTTACCTTTAATTGCTTCTTTAAATCTTATTTCCAACTATGTTCACATTGAGGATTAATACTTCAACCAAAGAAACAGGGGTAGTGAACAACATTCAAGCTACAACACACAAGGTATAACCAGTTATTTGCATGAGTAATAAAAACCAAGTTCAATTGTGGGAAGATGTGGGGAACTAGCAATGAGCACTAGGAAAACATATGGTAATGGGTATGCACATAATTAAACTACATGTACATATAAAACAGCACAACAAAAACACATTATTTTATACAATTAATAAGTGCAAATTTGCAAAAATCTCAATAATGTAAAGGATATTTTAAACATTGTCTTCAGTCTTTTCACTTTTTTATTTCTTAAAGATTCTATGTAGCCCCTGACTGGCCTTGAAATCACTTTGTAGACCACATTACCATGAATTCAGAGATTTACCTCCCTCTGTCAAATGCTAGGATTAAAAATGTGCACCATCACACCTGGCTTTTTTCCATGTTCTTGATGGGAGTCTTTAAAACATGTGATTTTAATTTAATCAGTTTCAAGTCACTTATTTTGTTTTCTCATTTGTACACACACACAAAAGTTACTAACAATATGCTAAAATTGAGTGAAGGGAAACTTTATGACTGATGGATGTAAATCTTACTGGTATTAAGGTTGTATAAAGGCAGTAACAGGAGATCATAATAGAAGAAAAGATAGATTATGAAGGACATTCAGCATCATTTATAGAAAGAAGATTCTAATTTTGGCTAGAGTGGCTTAGAAAGCAACAGTAGAACAAGTAATAGGGCTCACTTCACTAAAATAAACAAGTTTTTAGGCATTCCTACTGTGAGAATTAAATACTATGCAAGAGATGCCAATGGAACTAATAGAATTTCCACAAGTCAGGATAAACCAAAGGATTGAATTGCTGAAAGAAAGTAAGTTATCAGACTTTGGAGACATATTTGTACTATATTAATAGAGTCATTACTCTAAATTTGAGAAAAACATGAGAATTTATATATGACAATGTAAAGAGCTTCAGTGAATTCATCTGACATTTGAATATGGCACCCATTTTGATCTATTTAGTTTATATAGCAACAGTAAAACTGGCAAAGGAATTATCTTCACATAAAGCTCACCAATTAAGGCTGCCGGAAGTATAATTCTCAAAAACAAAATGCTTGACAAGTTAACAAACAAGGGTAGAGATACTGAGCAGTTAAAGTTAATGTGTTCACTAGAGTATATGTTTAACTCTGTTTACTAAAAACTAAAGTGCCGAAATTGAATTTACAAAGTGAGTAATTAACTGAAAGGCCAGCTTTCAAGAGCTTCCATTACCAAATTATAACATATCATAAAATCAATGACCAAACAGAAAAACATCACAAAATGGCCAAAAACTGTTAATATTCAATATTGGTCTCTGAAAATGAAAAATGCTTTCTAAATATTAAGTGTATTCTAGAAGAAAATTTCACCATAATAAAAACACAAATATATATGTATATTTATAAATATATATAACGAATAAATAAATATATATATTATGGTTTTCTTTCTTTTCAAATAATAATTTCATAGAATTTTTTAAAAAACACATTAGATTTTCAATACATTATCTTTAATTATACTATTTTTAAATACTTTACAAATTTCTATTTTTTATATACACACACATACACACAATACACACACACACACACACACACACACATATATATATACACATAGAGAGAGAGATAGAGGGACAGAGACAGAGACAGATTTTTACTATCTAAACAACTTTCAGAATATCATATGCAGTTTCACTTCTTTAATATAGATATATTAAATATATATGTAGTATTATATATAATCACACACATATATGTTATATATTATATATAAATATATATGTACATATATATGTACACATACACACACACACACACACACACACACACACACACACACAATATATATATATATATATATATATATATATATATATATAAATTATATTTCAAACCACATAAAAAAGTCTAATTCAGTGAAAAGAATCCAAAGTGATGACCTATTTGAACACAAAACGGGAAGTTTGCTGCTCTTCTGGGCATTTCTAAAACTAGAAACCAGTATTATTTCAGGAATCTAAAAGGGTCCAGTTTAAGTGTGTGGATTAACTCATATAATTGTGTGTTAAATGGCAGCCCTAGATGTTCATTTGGTGGCTCTGGGTATGGCTCTTAAGCCAGCAGGGCAAATATTATTTATTCTCTACTTAGAAATGCAGAATCTTCAGGCTAATCCCAAAGATATTGAATCAGATATTCTAGAAATGTAGCAGACTTCAAGACATCTACATTTTCATAATTCTTCCAGGTTGTCATAATGCATGCTAGAATTTCAGAACCACCAAAATTTCATAGTGGGCAGTGCTTTTACCATGGAGTTTTATGTAATCGGATCTTATTTTGACCACTGGTCTATAAGGCTCCAAAGAAGCTAACATGGCTTCAGAAGCAATCACATATACAGCTTTCTCCAGCTCCCCCTATACCTGTGATCTAGTAAGAAGAAATAAACTCTTAATAACAGTAATCATCCCAGATATTCTGGAATATCAGAAGCAGGCTATTCTTAGTAAGTTTGTATTATGTTCGAGTTTCATGTATGTGTGTGTAAAGGTTTGCTGTCATGCTACCTTTGACAGAAGAAACCACTGTATACCTCTGTACTAAACCTGACATAAGGAAAAAATGATCTATCCATATATGATAACTCTCAAACAGACTTCCCTTCATCTGTTATCTAATCAGTCTTCTTTGTATTTTTCAGAAGAGCCTGGTACACCTCTGTAGATGTCAGGAAGTGCCCTACTAGGGTCTGTGGTTTGTGTTTAGAGGCTGAGGGTCTGGCAGGTATGTTTTCACCTTTTAGTGTTTCTGAATTTTCATGAATTCAAATGTGCATTATCATTCATAGGCAATTCTGAACCACAGCACATGCACCCACACATCACTAATTAAAGAAATTATGGAGGTATATGTTTTCCTGGGAGGAAGGAGAGTGATCTGAAATAGCCACCAGAAATTAGTATCTAAATAAATAAACAAGACTGGCACTTACATGTGACTTAAATACTCCAACTCATTTTGCTTAAGACTACAGGTTTTGGGGTCTGAAATCTGTCCTATCTTCAATGTGAGATTTTAGAAATAATTTTATTCTTATTACTTCTTTTCACATGGGGGATATACATTTCAAAAAAATTTTCCATGAAGTGAAGCTAAAAGGAGAAGGGAAATGCAAACATTCAACTAACCTCTACATAAAGATCACAGTTAGCTCTCACTATTAGTTACAATAAATAAAGTTCAGACACATGCTAAAATGTTCAAAGGACAAAAAAAAAAATAGACTAAAGCACCGATTCTCAACGTGGCATCTTCTGGAACTAGCAGTGATATTGGCTTTAAGCCTTGTGGAAATGCAAACCCAGAAATTAAATCCACTGCCTGCTAATACAGAGACATTAACAAAGTCTCAGTAAACTTAAGAAAATCTATTATTAACAAAATAACATTAACCTAAAGATTTTTGTGGTTATTTGTAGTCACAATCCAAGTGAGATTTTCTATGTCACACTCAAATCATTCAATACAGTACATGTTCCCAGTGGTTGTATCTAATCATCACTTTAGCACTTGTTAGTCATGTAGACATGAAAATCTTATTCTCAGTGTTCCTACCTATTTGAGCAACAACTGATGACAGTGTAGAACCAGCTGGTCAAAATGTGACAAGTTTCCAACAGAACTCAGTGCTCCCCCAACAATGAGAATGATAATTCTTTTGAAGAAACTGTTCTGCTGATCCTTATAAAACAAAATTGAAATCAATTTAACTCATCAGATTGTGGAAATTTGGCTGTCAATGGGATAGCATATATTTCCAAGATACTTTAGCAAATCTAGTATCCCATTTAAGAACTATTTTCTCTGTTTAGTCTGCCCAACAATATCAAATGTACTAGGGAAAGAAATCTTAGCAAAATCAAGTGTCACCTTAAATCTAATCAGTTTGCTCTAGAGAAGAAGACCGATGAATGGAGCACATAAGGACTGGTGATCATTGAGGAAGTTTCATATAATAAAATTTAGTCTAAATGTTTTCCCCCAAAACAATAAATTTGGTTTTGAGACTCAGACTGTGGAATGGTGTTCAGAACAACAAAAAGTACAATTAATTAATAATATTTATATGTAATTTATATATATATAAGTTATATATACTACATAATATAAACAATACATTTTATATATTATATGTAAATGTTATAATTTTACATGTAATATTTATAAATAATATACAAAACAGATGATATATAATTTAATATATGATTATATAAATTTAATATTGATAAATTAATATTATTTTATGAATTATTAAATTAATTACATTAATGTAATTAAATGTGTGATTAATAAACTTACTAATTGTACAGACCATTAATAAATCATTTGGGAAGATTTTTGTTGGCATGTGTCTTGCCTTGTTACTATACTATCAATTGATTATACATAACTACATATACATTCATTGGTCCTCATAACTGCATTCTTTTTTCATCTTTTGATGGAAGAAAATGATGAGACTTTGAAGAAAAAGTACAAATTTACATTGCATAAAATTCCCACTCTTTTTCCTGAATTATCCATAAGGTATTGCATTGTGCATGCTATGTTTTTCATGAAATGTTCTTATATGTGTAAATGGGCCAAACATTTTTTTTTGCATGAAAAAATATTATGACACTGACTTTTTAATTAATTCAAATAAATTCTTGTAGATACATTCAGATATAATTCATTATAAATCTAGAAAATAATCTGTATAATTCTTCAAGTAAATAAGAATATATATATTTGAAAATAATATATGGAACATGGACTTATTAAATAATTTTTAAACTTTATGAGGTGACTAATTTACAAACTACTTACAGGACATTTCTTAAAATATATGATGTGGTTAATATATATTAAAATATAAATTTCAAAGCTGTTTTATACGGACTTCCAATTCAGTAGACCAGGGCTGTTTAAAGGCTGTACCTTTCCATGACTGAAGATTGTCCCTAGGTCCGCTCCTGCAGGTAAGACAGAATATTGGTTTTTATTAGGATGTCTTTGTATACTTGATCTTTGATAGCAATAGACATTTCATAAACACAGTGAGATTTATTATGAATGTCAGTTTTAAATAGGACAATGATCAGTCTGTATAAATATAACAGCTAGATAGGCTGAAGTAAAATCAAAATAAAATCAATCATGTTGATATTCTGTGGTTACAAAATCAAAGCTTATGGTTAGTGGATCTTACTTTTCTCAAAGAGCCATGTGTTCACTTTTTTCTGGAAATATTTTGCCTTCAAAGAGACTAAAACTTTTGAAAGACCTTGCAAACAAGTTAATGATATCCCTTTAGATCATTTAAGAAAGATATTCCACCTGCTGTTCTACTGTGTACTCTAAATTTAACCTAACATTAAGAGAAACATATAACAATGATGGTAGTTTATATTGAGAATGTGACCCTGAGTGGCTCACACGTTTGAATATTTTTTTCCTAGTTGGTGAAACTGTTTGAGAAATATTAGGAGGTGTGTGATTTTGTGGAGAAGTCTTACAGGGATGGGGGCTTTGAGGCTTCAAAGATTTATGTCATCCCCATTGTCTCTTTTTGCCTCTAGGTGATATAAACAAGTTAAAAGTTCTCAGCTTCTACTTCAGCACCAGACTGTGTGATGTCATGTTTCTTGTCATGATGGTCATGGACTCTAACCTCTGAAAATTAATCCCAAATAAGTGCTTTTTTATAGTTGCCTTGGTTCTTCACAGCGATAGAACAGTAACTAAGAAAATAACCTTACCATGTCTTGGGTTTTTCATTAGTGACCTTTCACAACCTAAGCTAAATGCACCAACTTTAATTTTAAACTATGTATTTCTTCTGTGCCCTGACAGAATAATTTGTTTGTGTATGTGTGGTGTGGGAATCATTTTTGAAAACAGCCAACAGGTTAAAAACAGCATTAAATAAAAACAAATATTCACCATAATGTTAGAAGCAACATATGAATACATGTTGAAAACACCTGTCTATAGTTTTGCATACTAATCTGCGTCAGTTAAAGTCAGTACTTACTCCCTTGTTAAACTCTATTCAAGACTATGTTCTATGCTGTTCAATATTACAGAGCAAAGCCTTCTGTTAGGGACAGGTATCAGGGATAGATACAGATCAGTCAGGTACAATGAACAGGAATGCAGGCAGGTACAACAAGCAGGGACATTCAGACAACAAACAGGCTACAAATAGGCCAGTAACCACAAACTAGAGATAGAGAGAAGAAACAGGGATAAAAGTGGAGAATTCAAATTTGGGATCACTTTTAGTCAAATTACTCCAAGAAGTTTCCTTGCTTATACTTTAATGCAACATCAACACATTTTTGGTGCCCCAGCCCATGGTTTCTTCAATGTAGATTTGATGCAGTCAGTACATTTATACTGGGAGAATAAGCCAAGTGGAGTAATCCCAATGATAAAAGTTAGTTGCTAGCTTGATCCTTGTTTTTTTTTTTCAAGACTCCTATGTTTCTTTTCCATGGGCTTTATTCACATTATGTGTCCTTTTATTGTAAAATATATATATATATATATATATATATTTATATATATCTCAGTACAAAAATGTTATGAGTTTTATAAAGCCTTATATGGCATCAAATAGTGACATATATTATTAATAGTAACAGCTAGGAAATTTAGGAGAGGGTATTGTGAGCTTTGATCAAGTTGGATTACATAGTCAGTTCCAGGCTATCATGAGCTATAAAGCAAAATTGCCTTTCAAAAAAATAACTCTCACCTCAGCCCCTATACACATAACATATACATAAAACCAAGTGTTTGCAACAACAAAACTCAGAGAATTACTTAATATTCTGAAAGGAACCTACCGTGGACTTCTTGAGTTCATGGTTTCTTTTCAAATATGCCATTTTAAAGCAAAGTACAAACTTTTAGTCTCTATGGAGAAAGCATTATTGCTTTAGGAAGAAAACAAGACAAACATATTTTCAAGAGACATTTCAAATATATCAAACGTGGATAGACCTTTTAAAATTACAGAATACAACAAATAATATCAATCAGTCTGGGCTTGAGTTGGGTAGTTTAATATTTTTTGTTTTATTTGTTGTTTGGTTGCTTTTAGACAGGAAAAGAGGTCCACTGATATAAATTACCATGGTTTCACATAAACATCAGTAAGGTATTCGTGTGTTCAGAAGTCATGAACAGACACCTTTTTCTGACACTCATCCTACTCAACCAGATAGGTTTTTTTTTGTTTGTTTTTAGTTTGTTTTTGTTTTTGTTTTTGTTTTTTTTGAGACAGAGTTTCTCTTTGTAGCCCTGGCTGTCCTCGAACTCACTCTGTAGACCAGGCTGTCATCGAACTCAGAAATCTGCCTGCCTCTGCCTCCCAAGTGAACCAGATAGGTTTTAATTTGACTTTTCTGAATCTCAGTCTGAACTGTCCTCTCTTCATTGTAAATCCTCTGCAACTCTGTCATTCTGATCACCATTTTCCCCCACAGACAAGACATATACTACTAAGTTCCCCCATGCAATGTAAACTGAAAATGAGATGGCAGATGTGAAATAAGGACAAGTCTTTGCTTCTCAATGTTACTTTAACCATTAGTCTGCTACCCACTACAGTATGTATGAGTCAGAGTTACAACACTTCTCAAAATGTCCTCATATAGCAGCAATGCTCTTCTCACTCTGACATGAGAGGAAACAGTCTGCTTGAATTAAAATGCTAGTGATAAAGTATATGGAGAAATGACTGCAAATGGACAATAAGAAATTTGCTGACTAGTATGTATAAAAAGTGAACCATATATATTAAACTATTCAGTTTTTGGGAAAATATTTTTGTTCAAGGTTTCAAAATATTCTCTAGTTTGTCTCTTTTGTGTTGGTAATGTCAAAGACTACCAAAGTCTCTTAATGTTTCTGTTTGTGAAATGAATGCTTTTTTTTTTCTTAGAAATTGCCTCTTATTTTAGGTTAATTATAAATACATACATGGGAGTTGTCACTGTTTTTTAATATCTTAAATGAAAGAATGTTTTATTTTGGTATCAATACATTTCTAATTAATACAAAAGTTTATTTTGGATGCTGTCCTGTAAGTTTAAGTGCAAAAGTAACTTGAGCTTGAGCTTTCAATAGCAGTGTTATTACATTAAGTACTTAAAGTATTTTCCAGTACTTAAAGTCAATTTTAGTTTTACTGTGGTGGTTTGAAAGAGAATGGCTTCCACAGGCTTATGTATTTGAATACTTAAGTCACCAGGGTATGAACTCGAGATACGAATAAGTATTACAAGGTGTTGCCTTCTTGGAGGAAATAAGTTACTGGGTTTCAAAGATCTGAGGTTTCAAAAAACCCATGCTAGGCTTACTGTAGGTCCCTCTGCCTGCTGCATGTGGGATCAAGATGTAAAGCTCTCAGGTGCTTCTCTAGCACCATGCCTATCTGCCCATTGCCATACTCTCCACATTATAATGACCTTATAATCTGATACTGACAGCAAAATCACAATTAAATGCTCTCTTTTGTACAAAGTTTCTTTGTCTGTGGTGGTTCTTCACAGCAATAGAAGAGTAACTAAACATATACAATAAAAATATCATAAAATAGTCAAATGTAACCTTTACAGATGGAATGACTATGAATATAGTTCTAAAGCAAAGACTGGAAATGGGTATTCTTTAATTTTAATCTAAGTATTTAATATGTCTAAGTTAAATATGCATATGCATTTTTACTCATCATATATACAATGTTGTGTGTCTGTGTGTGTGTGTGTGTGTGTGTGTGTGTGTGTGTGTATAACAAAATTCACAAACCATGTGTTCAAGGATTCTGACTTGGCAGGTTAGAGCTTCTCAAAGTTGGCAGTCCTCAATTGAGGATAAGCCCTCAATCATCACCCAGCAAGGTAAAATCATGTCCATTAATATTTTCTTTCTGAGAAGAATTTTTTGTACAACTGTGACTTTATTTCATATCAGATAATTCATGTGGCAGTTGTGTTGCATATTTATTTAGTCTGAATAGGACTCTAGGAAAAAAACATGTTAGTTCAACTTTCAGATGATTTTAAGAGTCAAGTGCTACAGTCAGTCATGTGTGTATCTCTTGACATAAAGAAGGCTTAAATGATCTCACTTGCACATGTTGTCATATATCTGTTCTGCTTTGATTAATCTCAGTCCTTCTGACTCCATTGGAAGGGATAAATGCAAGTTTAGGTTTGTTTTTTTGGAGGAGGAGATCTATATATTTCTTTCCTTTTGTTGATTTTCAGCTATTCCCTGGCAAGATGTTATATTGTAAGGGTCACTATTATCATCTTTTTAAAAACTAGGTTGAGAACTGCTAAAAGAATCACTGAGCCTTTGAAGATACGGTGATTCTCCAATGTAGATAATGCCTACTAATCATATGGTCTTTCTTTACCATACAGAGATACTCACTGATTGAATGTAGATGATAGTCATTTCATCCTTAAAGTGTCATCTTGCATCTTAAATACTCATGCATTAGAATTCAAAAGTTTTATTTCCTAATTAAGGTTAAGATGAGAATTTACTTATGTATGACAGAATCATTTGCTACTAGAAGAGTTATTACAAGCATAGAAAAACTGTGGATTATAATTTTTTGATAATAATTTTATGTATTAAAGAAGCCAATATCATATTTGTGGAACTGGTTTTATGAGCAAATCTTCAAAGGCTTTATCTCTGTTTTGTTACAAACTGACAAATAGTTGAAGAAGATATGTTTTTCCTTCCTGTGAGAGTGAGAAGGTATGAACCAAAATTGCTGCTCTTCTCAAATAATTCTTTCTCATTTTTCTTCTTTAACTCTTTTACATCATTCAGTTAAGCTATGAAAAATTCCCTGTAGAAGAAATCTGGAAACAGGAATCTCGTAAGATTGAAGGATTCCTGCATGCCCTTGAACAAGAGGTTGTATCATGGGTTCCCACCCTGGAGCAGAGCCAGCAGGATGTGGCCTCCACAAGTGCTGTCAGTTGCTGGTTCATGAGGCTTGTTTGTATGCATAATGAATATATTGTCTCATGTTCCTCCTTCAGGAAACATTTTCCCCGCCAAGGTTAATGAGTCTATGATAATTAGAAAAACATATGGGCTCTGGAAGTCAAGGGTGCTTCTATGTTCCTCAGCCAAAATGATAAGTGCTGAGATCTTCAGGACATCCCTTAAGCCTGGGGAAAGAACTCTGAAACATGAGTTCAAAAATATATAATTTCTCAACTACGCAAACTAATGAGGTGTATAGGTATATGTTTATGTAGTAAATGTACTTGAATGGTATGAGGGGCTTCACAGACCTAAAATAACAAAGATAGCTGTGCTAATAAGCCAGCTTATCAGAAAGATACAAAGACAGGCAGATTCTTGAGTTCAAGGTCAGCCTGGAACTAAGCAAATTAGGCCCAGTGTAGTAGGAATGGTAATTTCAGGACAGGACCCCACAGAGTTCACTTATTATCTCTGCTTACAAGGCATGCAAATCTCTGAACTTTAATTGCTATGTTTTAAAAATGTATTTGTTGTCTTTTCTATAGAATCTAGGAGCTAAGGTCATAAAATGCTGATTCATGAAGATATTCAAAAAGGAACCTGGGTAGGCAATTGAATTGATATGTAAATAAAAGACTGGCTTAGGTCTGTGAGTTGAGTTATCTTGAAGAGCTATCTGGGAGAGCCAAACAGGGAGCAGAACACAAGGTTTTGAGCTTGTGTACCCCTTTGATTGACTTCCGTAATTTTTTTTTTTTTTTACTGTTCCCAAACACTCTTTTCCTCAGAACCCCTCTTTGAGGTGAGGGTGGTTCTGGGCACAAGATCATTTCCAAAATCTCATTTTATAATATAGAACTGTTAGATTTATGATTTAGCTCTTTGAAGTTTCTGAATGAATTCTATAAGGAGAGAAAATCATTCCTTTACAATATCTAGACCCATTCAAATTGAAGGACATGTTTGATAAACAGTTTGCATGCTCACATATTTTAGGTATAGGCATTACAAATACATTGTTTCATATAGATGGATGGATCTGTAAAGAGACACAAAGGAGTAGAGGCTCCATACTATTATGATCTCAGATTCACATTAAATAAGATATATAGCCCAAAAGATAAGACTGAACACATCTACTTGGCTTGAAACTTTTCTAGCTCATTCCATCTAAGAACAACAGCATACTCTGAAGTATCTCATTCATGTGGCCCACTATTATTCTTGATAGCATGTTCTATTTGTACTATTCCTTTGGTATTGAATAAGTTTCTCTGCTGCTTTGTCATTTTACTTTCCTCCCAATTTTCCTGAGCTTTTACTATTATTAGCAAGCTGGGACCAGGAAACTTATTTAAGTCTTATCTTCAGCTTCTATGTTGTAAAAAGGAGTATTTCTATATATTTTCATGGAGTGAACTTTTAAAAGAGATAATGATGTGAAATTATATTCAATAGAGCAATTTCTTGGTACATATTTTGTATCATCATTAGACATAATAAATAAATGTCAGACTTTTAAAACAAATGTTCAAAGCAGAGTGAGGGGAATCAGCGTGGTTGTTTTAAATAAAAATGGCGTCCCTTTAAACTTATATATTTGAATTCTTAGTCACCAGAGAGTTGTACTATTTTAGAAGGATAAGAAGGATTAGGAGGTATGGCCTGTGGGCTTGGTTTTCTCAAATATTTCATACCCGGGCAAATATTTCACTCTGCCCGCTGCCTTTGGATCAAGATGCAATGCTCTTCACTACTACTCCATCACCAAGATTGCCTGTTTGCTTCCACGTCCCCCATTATGATAATAAAAGAACTACTTCTGAAACTGTAAAGGGAAACCCTCAATTACATGAATTGGTTTTTTTTTGTAAGAGTTGTATAGGTCAGAGGGTCTTTTCATAACAGTAGAAACAGTGACTAGCAAGCACAGTGGGCTACTTTTCAAATGAATCTCTAGTTGAGACTAGAAACTAGATTGGAAACTTCTTTTAAAAGCAAATTTTCAGGGTATGCACTTAATATATAGTAAATGCTTCAAGATCCTAAGCATGCTCCTGTGGTCAAGAGCACTAGCTTGTCTTTCAGAGGACCGGGTTAGAATTCCACACCTCCATATTAGCTCACAATAGTCTGTGACTGATCCCAGATCTGACACCATTTTCTGCCCTCTAAGAACCTAGACATGACATTAATACATAGGACATACACGCAGCAAAAACTCATACAATAAAATAAAAAGTAAATTAAAAAAATAAAACACTTCTCAGAAACTCTTCCTTTTATTGTGTAGGATCAAAGTACTTTTGTTGTAGGGGGTGGTTTGATACTAAGTTTAATGGAATCTACAAACACTGATGCGAAGTCTGTGCCAAAATGTTCTTAACATCATAAGATGTCCAAGGCATGGCTGGTAGAAGAGTGAGACTTCTAGTACTGCGTAATCGGCGAGAGATAGTTCCACCACCTTGGAATACATACATCCAGAGATTAAGACTGGGCCTGATAGGAGTAACAAGGAGAATTAGGTAAATCCAGTCATTTTAGATAAAACATTTTGGAGAAACTGGTGCATGTGTGTGGCCTGAGCATGGTGTGTGTAGTAGTTGTTGTGTGTGTAGTTTACTGTAGGAATACCTCCTGCGGTTGTGTTTGAGTTCGACCCTGGAACAAGCAGGGTGCAAAGCTATGATGCATCACTCTTTCACTGTTTTTATTAGTGAATATAACCCTTTTTCCTGATTTATCGATGTACTAGAATCACTACTCCGGGTTATGGTTAGGCACAATAAATAACTGATGTCTAGTTATTAGAATATTCATCACATATCAAACAACTAACAATTACATTCTTGTGGAATATTTTCCCTTTAATCTTATGTCATCTGAAGTCCGACACTGATGTATTTATTGTAATATTTCTGAACTTGCTTTTGTTTCAATATCGTCATATTTGAAAACAGAATTAACATTCAACAAATCAGTAATAGCATAAAAGTCTACCTGCTGAGCACTTGCAAAATCTGCACTTTAGCATAGATGTAATTTATCAACAAGAATAGGAATCAAGATTATCTAACAATTTGTTTGATAATTTCATACGTTGGCAACGCACCCACATCTCTTTGTCCTATTCTATCACTCTGACTACCTGCAGTCCCTTTCTCAAGTATGTCCTGTTTGTGTTTGACCTACTGACCTTAACCAATGCTATCTGCAATTCATGGCTATAATATGATTGAGTCGGTGACTTACTAGTGGTTGACAAACTGAAAACAATGACTACCCATGTCCTAACATCATTTATAGAAAGCTAAACAGGGTGAGATAAAAGGCCTATATTTAAGTCTCAATTCATGGCTGACTGTTGATAGTTTATGCACGTCTAGTACAGTACTTCGCTGCTTGCTAGTTTATGATTAGAATGATGTAGATAGTGTCAGGAATAGAGTCCTTTTTTTATCAGGACTCCTTACATTCTTTACATTCCTTTCTTCCATGATGTCCTGAGCCTTAAAGGAATTACTATTAGTACATTGTTTAGAACTGGAATAACCCTTCTTTATCTCAACATTTGTGGAGCATATATCTCTGTTTTTTCATTGCAAAGAGAATTTCTATGATCAATGATAAAGTTGGAGTCTTGCAAATTAGATTTCGCATATGGAAAAAAACTTAAAAAAAAAAACTTGTTGGGCGGTGATGCAACCCCTTTTATCCAGCACTTGGAGGAGAGCAGGTGATTTCTGAGTTGTGGCCAGCCTGTCTACAGAGTGCAGAGTGAGTTCCAGGACAGCCAGCTTACAAGAAACCCTGTCTCACAAAACAAACAAACAAAAAAAAAAAACAAAAAAAAAAAAAGAAAGAAAGAAAGAAAGAGAAAGAAAGACAAGAAAGAAAGAAGAAAGAAGAAATCAACTTGAGGGATTTGTAAAGCGGATTTCCCCATATTTCCCCTGCGTGTTAAACTACCTATAAACATAAAATAAAAATACATTAACCTTAAAAGTACTTAAAACAACTCAATTAATGAGACTCCAGCAGCAAACCTTTCAATTAAGAGTATGTGGAGGGTAATCAGCAAAATAAAGCCTACAGTGCAAATTTCTAACGTGTTGAGACTAATTCTGGTCAGCAAACTCTAGAGATAACCAATGTCTTTCATCTTTAAAATGAACTGATTGGACTTAAGACTAATATGCTAGAATTGGAGTTCCCAGATGAGTATTGTAATTCACTTATTGATTATATTGCCAATAAAGCCCATTTTGTCAAATCAGCAAGTTCCCCAATAACCATAAAACAAACATGATACTATAATAAAAATGGTTTCAGGATCATTGTTAACATCTAACATTACCTTCTGAAAAGAAATGTTTTTGTTAATTACATATCCTTCACCATAATCATTTTTAGTGTTTTTATACTTAATGCTGTATTAAACTTTCTATTTTCTACTTTTTTGATATATTAGCTATAAAATTATCAAAATATAGCATGTTTAATGAAATGATTTCTTTTTAATCATTTTTCAAAATCTCATATGCATAATTAATATATTGGTTTCCAGTTATTAACTATAATATTCAGTAAGAGCCACTGTTATGAAGTAAACCCCTAGCTCATTCTGAAAACTCTAAATTACTTCTACAAATTGCTGTATTACTAATGTGTTTCCATCAATTTTATCTAGAAAAAAAAATCTACATTTCCTGTGACAGATATTTGCAACTTAATATGGATCTTTAGCATGTTTGATTTATATAATAATTTTATTCTTTTAATTGCCATGTTAATGTAGTTTAGTACATATGCATTCAAATCAAGCTTCATTTGAAATTTTACTTCCTTTTGGATGATTTCCTTTGTAATGTAATTGTTTGAATTTATTTAAATTCAGAAAGCAGAGCAAGATGGTGCCTTATTAATGTCCTCTGCTGATTTCTCTACACAGATAAATTTAGTTTCTATCCATGAACCAGGTTACTTTTACAGATACTACTGAAGCTTGGGGAGAGACAAATGCTTGGATTTCTGTATAGCAAAAGATACACTGAAAAAAATGTTAAGATGGAAAACGGTATCTTTATCACATAGCTTGCTTGGCAAAGGGAGAGAGAATTAATTCTAGGTCTTAAGGCTTAAAACTTTGAAACAGTCTTGCTACAGTGAAATCCAGACTTCCACCAGGCCAGTGCAACAGACTTTTATCAGGCTTTGTGGAAGAGTGCTCTACTAACTTCCCCATCTCCCAACTTCAAACAGCAGACTAAAGAACAGTACTCTACCCTCTGTTCAGTAAGGCAGAAAAAGTAGTATAAGGCTTTGCCATGTATTACAGTGTCTGGCCTGGTCTTCTGAAAATCAGCACTTGGCAAAAGTCAAAAGCTTTGATTCACAGGCTACAATGTGTAGTTTCAAAAATAGGAGACCTAGGAACAGGTGAGACAGATTATAGTTGTTTTCTATGTGCTTGCCATTATTGGAGAGGACCTGAGTGCAGCCCCTTCCTATGACTGCACAAGTTGTACTGGCTAGACTGTGAGATTTATGCATAACCTAGCCTGGTGCTTTGTGAATAATGGATCAATTTGACCTCCATAGGAGTTGGAATTGAGTAGTAAAGGTCAAAGAAGCAGAATCCCTATGCTTATATGTCTGAGGTTAGAATTTTGCATGTGCTGTGCATGCCTTGATGCTAGTGTGTGTGTGTGTGTGTGTGTGTGTGTGTGTGTGTGTGTGTGTGTGCGTGCACGCGCTTTAAACCAAAGATGGTTTAGACAGTATCTTGGAACAAATGTTGCTAAAGCTAATTGCTAATTAAGTAGTATCTAAGCATCTGGCTACATGCCCCCTTAACAGAGAAGACATGGGTCCAAGATATCATGAGAGCTGTCTTTGGAACAGGCTGATTTAATTGTGTTAAGAGAACACTGTGGACATTGCTATTCTCCATACATACAATCTTACTGGAACCAATATATCTACCATTGCCAAAGAGAGGTATTGTTTACCTGTGAGAGTGTTTAATAAAAAAAATAGGAACTCTATCTGGAAAAAATGGAATTATGTTTTCGTTGTCAATGTCTAAAAACATTTCTTTCTATCAAGGACACTTCAATTTTTCAGTGAAGTTTTCATGGCCCCATCTTGGCAGATTGGTTGCAGTTCTCTTTACTCTGTCTATATCAAACATTACCTGAAATAATTTGATGATAAAATTTCCACATTTCTAGAGTTCAGAAAGAAGTCCATAATATCTGTATACACAAAATACATGATGAGCCCTGAGTTACTTTGTCACTTCTATTTATCAATGTGATTTAATGGACTTTTACTTGTAAACATATTAAACAAGGGAAACACCCCAAAGTCCCTACTGCCTACTTAGTTCAGATCTATAACAGTCTATGCATTTGGGATCACAGAGAACAGATTGTTTTGGAAACCTCTGGGTGCTGAACATATCTTAATATCCCTACAATGATACAGGAAAAGATTAAATGTTAACATGTCTGTTTTCCTGGAAGTCCTTCCTCTGCACATGCTTTCTTTACTAATTCTGCTTTGTTTCTGTTGCCTGCAATAAACTGTAATTTTAAGCATAGTAGATTGTCCAATGTGTTTAAATATTTCTAAAAATCCATCTATCTTAACAGTGATCTTTATGATCATCAGCATGTTGAGGAATAAACAATGCCTGAATATGCAATGCTTTCTTAACTCAAATAACTCTTCATTACTGAAAATTACCCAAATGATCACCTGAAATCTGTTACAAACTCTATGAATATATTAACTACAGATGTATTTTAGTAGAATAACATAATTTCCATAGATCAGGAGGATAGCAGAAGAGAATCAACAGCCTGGAGTATGACAAGACTACAGATTTAGAAAAGATTTTTGCACTAATGGAGTTTACACATAAAGGAAGCCAATGTCAATCAATCTGTTGCATAGTTGAACATGGCACTTTTTTTCATCTGCTTAGTTTATGCAGCCCCAGTGTAGCTGAGGATGGAATTGACTTCAGTTAAAACCCCTAAACTAAGATCGCAGGAATTCTAACTCCCTAAAGTAATCATGAATTTCAGTTTTTCTATACAATGTCAAATCTAACCACTGTCACTTTTATGATATCATTTACTTTGCCGCCTTGTCACTCAAGGTTCCTTGACTGATTCATCCAATTCATGAGCTCCAGGGAAGCTGGGATCATTGTATCATACAATCAAACTCTAAATGTTTTTTCAGAAGAAAACAAACATTTGATATTTCTGTTTTGACAAATCCTTGATTGTACTTTGTATCTAAGAGAAAGTTCAATAAGCATTCTTCAGAGCATGGGAATGAAATGTCCCACATGTTCTGAGTTTACAGTTTCCGTATACATATTAACTTGATTCCAGTTCCACATATATTAATCACCACTTGTGTTAATTTGAGTGTGCTTCTTACCTTCTCTACATCTGTTTTCCTATTTATAGTGTGAAATAATAACATTTAGCTTTTAGAGTGTTCCAATTCTAATTAACTATTTTGTGCCAGAAAAATAATCATTCAATAAATGTTAATTATCTTTATTATATACAAATACTCATCCTAAACTTAAGAGCACCTTGAATTATTTTACACCCTCAGTTTCTGTGGCACTTTCTTTAATTCCCTTTATTCATGTTAATTGTCCTTCTTGTGTCTCATTTTCCACCTCAACTTTCCTTACTAGGCCAACCTCAATCCTAAGGCATCAATTTCTCCTCTTCACAATACAGTCTCTGTCTCTCTGTCTCTCTGTCTCTCTGTCTCTGTCTCTGTCTCTGTCTCTCTCTCTGGTGTGTGAATGTTATATAAGTAGGTGTATTCTCAGGTGTCTGTATTCACATGCAGATATGCAGAGAGAGGTTGGAGGAGGGAGTCTAGCATCCTTTGTAACTCTTTTTCACTGTGTTCCTTTAGAGGCAGAGTTCCTCTGTAAGTTAAGAGTTCATATTTGGTGGGGGGTAGACATGTGGCCAGCAAGCTTCCTCATCTCCATGCCACCCAATGCTGGAGTTACAGGCATGTTTAGGAGCATGCCAGGATGGTTATATCGGTTCTGGGACCTAAACTCTGGTCTTCATGTTTGCATAGGCAATCACTTTTCAACTGCTGAATTCTGATCCACATGCTTTGTACAGCAAGCACTCTTAACTGTTGAGCCATTTCTTCAGCCTTCATTCAGCCTTTTGAAAACAAGAGGAACACTCCTCCATTGTTGGTGGGATTGCAAGATGGTGCAACCACTATGGAAATCAGTCTGGCGGTTCCTCAGAAAATTGGACATATCACTACCTGAGGACCCAGCTATACCACTCCTGGGTATATATCCAGAAGATGCTCTAACACATAACAAGGACATATGCTCCACTATGTTCATAGCAGCTTTATTTATAATAGCCAGAAACTGGAAAGAACCCAGATGCCCTTCAACAGAGGAATGGATACAAAAAATGTGGTACATTTATACAATGGAATATTACTCAGCTATTAAAAACAATGAATTTGATAAATTCTTATATAAATGGATGGAACTAGAAAATATCATCCTGAGTGAAGTAACCCAATCACAAAAGAACATACATGGTATTCACTCACTGATTATTGGATTTTAGCCCAGAAGCCTGAAATACCCAAGATTCAACTCACAGACCAGATAAAGCTCATGAAGAATGATGACCAAATAGGGGAGCCTTCAGTCCTTCTTAGAAGGAGTAACAAAATACTCAAGGGTGCAAATATGGAGACACAGTGCCAGGACAGAAACTGAAGGAGGTACCATCTACAGACCATACCACCTGGATATCCATCCTATGTGCAGTCACCAAAGGTAGAGGTTGATGTGGATGTCAGGATGTACATGCTGACAGGAGCCTGATATAGCTGTCTCCTTAGAGGTCTGCAAGAGTTTGACATAATCAGAGGCAGATGCTCACAGCTAACCATTAAACTGAGCATGGGGTTCCCAATGGAGAAGATAGAGTGAAGGCTGAAGGAGTTGAGAGGATTCGCGACACCATGAGGAAAGCAACAATCCCAACCAACCAGAGCCCCCAGGGTCTAAACCACCAGCCTGGGAGCGCTTAGGGAGGGACCCATGGCTCCAGCTATATATGCAAGGGAGCTATATATAAGTGGGAGAAGAGATCCTTGGTCCCATGAAGGCTGGACGTCGTGGGGGGGATACTCGAGGGTGGGAAGGTGAGGTACAGGGGAGGTGGGTGGGGGTATACCAACGTGGAGGCAGGAGGAGGGGGAAGGGATAGTGAGTTCCTGGGAGGGAGGGGGAAATGGGGTGAGGAGAGAACATCTGAAATGTAAAAAAAAATTTCCAATAAAAATATTCCAATAAAAAAAAGAAAGAAAGAAAAAAAAAGAAAACAATTCTGATTTATCTTTATGCTTGCAATATGTAATTTAAAAAACACTAACTCAGAAAATGCATCTCCTTGTCACAGATCTTTCTTATAAACACCACATCTCAATATTCAGTGGCATTCCTGCCTTCTCCACTTATTAGAAAAGGAAATATTTCAAATCATATATAAAGGACCAATTTGAGATTTTGTTTAACAAATTTTTTTTTTTTTTTTGGTCTTATACTCTCTATTATTCCTGTGATTTCCACACAGTCACTCCATGTTGCAACCCAAAATCTAGGGCTCATCTTTATCACATCTCTTTCACCTATTATATCCAGTGAAATGTATCATATACTGTTTGATTCTCATCTATTTACATATGTTAGTATCTGATACAAGGGAGCATTAAAGACGAAGTATTGAATACACACCTTCACATAGGTGAAATGGTTAAACACTAAACTTTAGAAAGCCAATGGCATCTGGAAAATTACTTTTTAAAATCCCTACAGGCTTTCATTCAGAATTTATATTAATTTCCAAATAAAACATATAATTGTTACAGAAACTTGAATTTTAGTAAAAGGAAATATACTTTACTATTGTAATACAGTAAGCTCCCACTCACTCAGAATTAATGTGGCTTGCACACTTAAAGCACTAGCAGTGTTCGCAACTAAATTTTGCTACTTTTTTAGTTACTTCTTATAATGTGTGAGTTCTCAAGTTAATTATTGAATTGGCCTCATTTATATTTTAGTGTATGTCAAAAATGAATGAATGTAAATTATGTGTTTAAATCATTCAATGAATAATGCCAATAGTACACAAAATTGAGTTCATTTGGCAAGTATGTTTTCTACTTAAAAATTAAGCAACACTAATAATCTTGTGTGAAAGACTAACTCCGATAAATGTAATCAAATTCATTAATCTTAGGCTGCCAACGATTTCTTGACTACTGATTTGTCGTTGTATTGGGAGAAAATATATGAAGATTTTTTTTAGCTCAAATTTATGTTCAAATTCCATGTTCTTTCATAATTATTAAATTTTGTACTGGATATATTATATTTAAAATGTTTCAAATCTCAGTTGTGATTCTAATAATTTAGAAGGTAAAGATTCCATATCTTAGTGGCTTCCTTTCAGAGTATGTTGAAATATTCACATCATTGTTTAGTAAAGACAAGAAATAGTAATTTCACATTTAAACAATGGATTACAAAGGTGGAAATTTCATAGTAGCTGAATTTTTCTGATCCTGGGTTTAGAAAATATCACTGGAGTATTCTGAATCTGTTTATTTTAAATAATAAAAATCTTAGATTCTCAATTAAACTATGATTGTCCAGCCAAACACTTTGACAAGAGGCTTGCTGAGGCTAGCAGCACTAACTGGACTAGAGGTTATTAATAGTTAAAACAAAACAACAACAACAAAAAAAAAACGAAAAAGGAGCCATGAATTTGAGAGTAAAGTGGGGTGAGACAGGGCAATCAGAGATAGGTAATGGTGGATAGATATGATCAATATACATCGTACCATTTTATGAAACATTCAACGATTAAACACTTTTATTTAAAAAAAAATATAATCTGGTTAATTAACCTGGATCCCTGAGATCTCTCAAACACTGGACCACCAACCAGGCAGCATACACCAGCTATTATGAAGCCCCCAACACATATACAGCAGAGGACTGCCAGGTGTCTCGGTTTTGTCAGAGAAGATGCATCTAAACTCATGAGAAACTAGAGGCCCCAGGGAGCTTAGAGGTCTGGTGGGATGGGGAAATCCTTGTAGAGACAAGGGATGAGGAGAATGTATGGGATATGGAACAGTCAGAGGGTGGACCAGGAGGGGAATAAAATCTGGAGTGTAAATAAATAAATAAATTATTAAAAAATAAAAAATGTAATCTCCTTTGAAACCTTTCTGAATCGTAATATTCTTACAAGTGCCCCTAAAAATATGCATTATGACTCTGAATATCTAACACACAAAACACACACACACACACACACACACACACACACACACACACAACCTAATTACCAAAATTTAAGGTATTCTGCCATCTGGCATCCAATTCTCTATCCAGAATTATCTCCATTGTTTTATTTTGGCTGTAAAAGAATAAGTGAGGGAAATTAATTACCCAGTTTCTGTGAAGAGGTATGGTCTTCACACCTCAGTGGCTTTTTCTCCACTCTTCAAATGATAACATCTCACCAATCCCAAAAGAAAATCATCTGTCAAGGTGTAGTTAAAAAGCCACGAATTCATATCAGAAGGTTGTATACATTATCAATTTTTCCTACTACTGCTAGCAGGTTTGTTCTACATATGTTTCTTTTGAAATATGTACTAGTTAACACAACACAAATACTTTCTAACTAAAATGACTCTCAGGCTAATGAGAAAGAATATGCAAATATATGAAAAATTTGGATAGTAAGATTGCTAGGAACCTTGGTTAACATAAAGTCACTTTTCAATACAATGTGAAAGGGTGGTAATATATAAGATAGTAAGCTAAGAACATGGAAGAGTACACCACGAAATAAGTTTTAGTGAGCATGTATGCATATTTAAAGCATGTGTACACATTTAGTTCAGTGTTTCAATATTTATAAAATAGATATAATGGATCTATTGTAAGTAGAATGGATAAGTAGTTCCATATAGAAAAAAGTATAGAACATTAACATGAGTTGAAAATTAGTAATTTAGGTGATTTAAAGCCCTAATATAAAACATAATTATGAAACATTGTTTGCCTTATTTTATATTTTTGAACAAAAAGCCTAAAATAATATCTGAATGTTCCAAAATAAAATCTATTCTTCAGTAAATTTTGGCTCTTAGGCAATTGCAACATATGGTAGTTTGAATAAAAATGGCCTTCATAGGCTAATGGAGTTGAATGCTTAGTAACCAGGGCATGGAATTGTTTAAAAAAAAAAAAAGATTAGAAGGAATAGGAAGACTAGCCTTGTTAAAGTAGGTGTGCCACTGGGAGTGGACTTTGAGGTTTCAAAAGCTCATGGCCAAGGTGCTCTCTCTCTCTCTCTCTCTCTCTCTCTCTCTCTCTCTCTCTCTCTCTCTGTATCTTTCTCTCCCTGTGCTTCTCTGTGCCTCTCTCTCTCTCTCTCTCTCTCTCTCTCTCTCTCTGTCTCTCTCTCTCTCTCTCTTTCTCTCTCTCTCTCTCTCTCTCTCTATTTATGGATAAGGATGTAGTTGTCAACTATTGCTACAATGTCATAAGAACTGGCGTGCTCCTGATTTCTTGCTATTAGGGTCATAGACTATAAGCAAGTCCCACTCCCCAATTAAATGATTTCTTTTATAAGTGTTGCCTTGGTCATAGTGTTGATTCACAGCAAAAAGAACACTGATTAAGACACAATGTATAAATTACAAAGAGAAGACTTTATCTATAGTACAAAAGAAATCATGATAGAATCTATGAAGAAAGAACCAACCTTATAAAATGTACATTTTTAAAATGAGACATATTTGATTTAATTAACAAATTCAATTCCAGTTAATGTGAGAGATTTTCTTATGATGATAAATGCAATGTCTATGTATGAATTAAGACTAATATATAAGGCTGACTATTTGAAATAGTGAAAATAAGTAAAAGCTAGAGGATGCTAAGATGTCCTAGGAAGTAGAAGTTGATCACTTAGTGTTGGGTAATGAGATACAATAAACACTCTTTTTAAGTATTTTGTATATTTTTATATTTTCTTAGGTTGATGAGAAACTACACTCATTTTGCCATTTTGCCAATAAAGTTAGCTGAGATTTTAGAAATTTAATTATTCACTCAAGAACTAATTAAGCTTCAATCCAAGCAAAGTGTTGGTCCTTTAAACCATGATTCATTAGCACTGGTCCAACATATCTACGAATTAAAGGAAAATAAAACAAGTTTGTAAAATGAAAAGAAAACATGAATAAATTTTAAAATGTTGTACAAATGTTCATAATTGGTCTCCTAATGTATCCAAAACAAACAGAAAAGATCCAGTTCCCAACAGGTATTTCTTTCAGGGAAAGAGCCAAATCAAATCAGATGAACCATATGTCACAGTGGTGTTATCATTTTCCTTTATTCATATACTTCAGGGGTGTCATGTGTATTTGTGGGCATGTGAGTGATGTATGTGTGCATCTACAACTGAAAATATGATTATAAATTGAATAAGTCAGTGACCAATCAAAAGGGTACCTCACTCCAGAAAAAATTTACATGGAAAAATAGTAAAGGATACTTTGCTAAAAAACTCCTTCCCATTTTGCAACTTAATGAGGTGTAATATGTAAAATTCTGTGGATTAAATGGTAAACTGAAGATATAAGATGGAAGTCATTGCTTACCAATAATCTCGTATGACTACCCATGAAATAATTGTTAACTATTAGAAATAGATACAATTTAAAAGGGATAAAGTGTAACATTGTTGAAGTTTATAAAAGAAATACTACTTTATGTATGTACATGCATTATCTCTGAAGCCAAAAGTACATGTGATATATAGATGCCCATAGAGACCAGAAGAGGACCACAGATCCTTTGGAGCTATGTTACTAGTAGTGGTGAGCATTACACAGGTGTTGAGAACATTGTCAACAGTCTGTATTATAAATCTGCATAAAATATTCCCAGTAAATTTTGAAGGCATATATATATATATATATATATATATTATATATATATATATATGTGTGTGTGTGTGTGTGTGTGTGTGTGTGTGTGTGTGTGTGTCTGAGAAAATATGTATATGATTATACTTGCTCACAAAGGCTACTAGAGGGAGAGAGATCCACCAGAAGTTTCAGGCGGTTGTAATCTAATTTATGTGTGGATGCTGGGCAGTAACATTGTTAATATTGTGTGTTAGGGTATATGAAAAACATAACCAGGGATTATGTTTAATTAGTTACTTTTCTGTTGTTGTGATAAAACACCATGACCAAGGCAAATGATAGAAGATTTTATTTTGCTTTATAATCCCAGTGAGGTAAGAGTTCCTCATGGCAGGAGAGGCCTGACAGCAGGAGGAGGATTCTGAAATCTCACCTCTTGAATTGCAAGCAAGAAGCAGAGAGAGAAAACTGCAAGATGCAAGGATCTTTGCTCTCAAAGTTGATTACCAGTCACATATTTTGCCAGCAAGGCTGAACCATTTAAATCTTCCCAGACACTACCCGCTACCTGGGCACCAAGTGCATGAGACTGATTGGGGCATTTTTATCAAACAACCATATTCCACTCCTTGACCTCCATAGTATCATGGGCATGTCATAATGTAAAATGCATTTAACTTCTAAATTCCCTATAGATTTTTGCAATCCCAACATTTTAAATTTCCAAAGTCTCTCCGAAGACTCAAGGGAATCTCTTAATTTTAACCCTCTGTAAAATACAAAAGTAAATCACTTACTTCGAATATATAATGCAAAGAATATATATTATCATTCAAAAAGTAGATGTGGTAGTTTGTAATGAAACATTGGATGAAAACAAGATTATAACCCAGCTTGCAAAGCACCAAATCTTGCATTTCATGTCCAGTGTCAAAGGGCTTAAATAGCTCTGCCCCTCTAGCTTTTTTGTCTGGAACATTCATCTCTCTCTTGGGCTAATTCCATGCCCTGTATGCAGCTCTCCATGGCAGAAAAATTATGGCTCTGGAATTTCCAATATTTTGGTGTCTCCAACATAATCCATACTTCACATCTGTAGCCTCCTGAAGTAGCCTCTTAGGACCCCACTCCTCAATCCTATCTTCTTCTGCAATAATATTAGCCACAACATTTAATGTAGCAGTGCTCTTGTTCTCTTTAAATTATACATTTTCTATTTCTTTCTGACCTAATTGTTCTTTTTCATTGTAGACATAGTGTTCAGCAATCATAACTATACCACAGATTAAATATCATGCTGTCTGGAAATTACTTCTGCCATAGAATTTAGACCACTTTGTTTCTAAATTCATAGACAGTATCTCACTTTATAGTGCTCTCTGGACTTGAGCACATTATGTAGACCAGGCTGGCATTGAACTCACTGAAATTTGTCTGCCTGATGTATGTCTATGAAGGGGAAATGCCCACGTGAGTGTAGTTTCTCAGAAATACCACAAGAGGATGACAGATTCTCTAGAGCTAGAGTTTCAGGAAGTTGTGAGCCAACCCTTCTTTGACTCTGGGAGTATTTTCATATAAAAAGTAAGGCACAAAATCAACAAACTTTCCCAGATAATATGCCAAGTGATTTTCTGATACAAATCTATGTATATAAAAATTCATTGACTGGTGACTTGTGTTAGTAAAATAAATATATTTCAAAGCTTATGCTCCCACATAAACACTTATTGAAACAATTATCCACATATAAAACTATTTTCACAAGAGTTAAGGGAAAAAACGAGAGATTCTACCATCTAATATATCACAGAGATAAGAAAAGATGCATCCCAAGCAAATAGGAAAGGCCATTGAACATCATTAGTATCAACTTTTCCCAAGTCCAGGTGGCATACTCTGGAGGGTTTCTATATATAGGAAGAAGAGGGAAATGAGCACATTTCTTTAGACCTTGTCTGAGACTCTGTTATTATTGGAAAGCCCTGGTATCTTCATTTGCCTTCAGTTGATATGACACAATACTGGCAAAAAACAACATGGGGAAGGAAAAGGTTTATTTCATTTTATAGCTTATAGTCTATCATCAAGAAAAGTCAAGGCAGAAACCTGTAGATAGGAAATGAAATAAAGATCATAAAAGAATTTTGCTTACTGGTCTGCCTACTCTGGCTTTTCAGCTACCTTTCTTATACAACCCTAGGTCACTTGCTTAGAGAATGACACTGCCCACAGTGGGCTGGATTTGCCTACATTAGAGAACAATTAAAAATATTTCCCAGAAAATCCCAGAGACCAATCTGATGGAGGCAATTCCTTAGTCAATGTTCACATTTCCCAGGTGATTCTAATATGCTTCAGTTTGACAAAGACTAACTAGCACACTCAGTAAAATAAAATACTAACTAGGTACTGTTTCTAGATTCCAATCTTTGTGGAATAAGTCTCCAGGCCTGCTATAATACCAAAGCCAACTCCTTCATATTCAACTCCAAGTCTGAGGAAGAGTCAGTCTCTACACTGTCCATAGCCAGACAAATTCCAGTTTCTAGAGGCTCTGGATGATCAGGAACAAAAAAGCCTCAAGTATGTGAAATACTGAAGGAATGTGTGCTGTTGATATGAGCTATCCATGTCAAGGACCTTGGCTTCAGATACAAGGTAAAATGACAATGCCTCCCAACCCTCAGAGGTGAGTCTTAGAAGGATGGTAAATTTTTCATCTGGTCCATGTGCTGATGTTGATAGTTTGTACAGAAAATGTGTATTGTAGCTTTCTACCTGTGGGTATTTATGATCTGGAGACTGTTTTCCTGTAGAGAATGTTTCTCTATATGAAATAACTCTCACTCTCTCTTCAACCATATATAGTAAACACATGAAGAATTAGAGGTACTGTTCTCCATTATAGAGCCAAGTTCACCCAATTGCCATTTTTCTGTATATGTTTTTGTTGCTTCTTCATGTCCATACCACACCAGTCAAATCCATCCCTAGAGCCATACTGGATGGAACACTGGACTCTTTCAGCTCCTGTCAGGTTTCAGTGGCCTCAGGTTCCAGAATGTGCCAGTACAGCATAACTGCCTTAGTCACCAAGTTGGCTCTAGTATACTAAACTATATACCAGCCACTTAAATGTTATGTTCTGGACCTGATCAAGTCAGAGCTAGCATTTATAGTCCCAGACTTCTGACACACCCCATATCCATGTTAGAATCCACAGCATCAAATATCTGACAGATACTTACTGACATAGGTCATAGATTTCCCTGAAGCCAGTCAAATCATTATGAGTTAATCTTTCATGTTAGTGCCTCATAACTCCATGTTCTCATAAATTCTGGCTACAGGTTTGTCCCACGAGATTATAGAGCTGTAATGTTTCCCTTGAACCCAAATCCAGAAGCAGCCCTGTGTATCTGGTCCCAAGTTGGTGGCTTAGGACTTAGAACCTATGGATGTGTCAGGGTCTACATCTGCACGTCTAGCCCCTTGATCAATAACAACACAGATATGCTCTAGGTAAGTCTCTACAGCCCAAGACAGTAGTATAGTACCAGCAATTCCAAACATATGCTAATACCAAAGATACTAGGCACAAGGCATAGAAACAATTCCATACCACCTCTAACACTAGGCAAGTGAAGAAGACCCAGAATCCAAACTTAACTCAGGAAACCTGGGATCTATTTAAATCTATCTTTAAAGACTACTAAATCTTACTAGATTTGGCAGCACATATACTAAAATTGGAATGATACAGAGAAGATTAGCATGGCCCCTGCTCAAGAATGACATGCAAATTCCTGAAATGTTCCATACTTTTAGTTTTCTTCATAACTCATTTGGAATTGTTCCTAATAAAGTGATTTAAAAAAAAAAAAAAGACTACATGGTCAGGTTAGATAGGTCTCAGATCTCAGACCCAATTCATAGGATCAGGTTTCATATCTATCCCAGTGCCTATCTCAGTTCTTGCAAAGCCACTGTAGACTCAGTACAAAGGCTGGCCTTAACACTGAGTAGGCCTCATGAAATTGGGTTTTGTACTGCAAAATGACACCCTGTTTGCCCTTGTAGAACCCAGACCCAGGTCCAGTCCTGTAAATTAAATAAAAAATATTCTACATAGTGAATTCAATCTATATGTGCAACCCCACAAATCAGAGACAAGCTCCAAATAATTTTCTCTTTTTTTTAAATTTTATTTAATCTTTTTTTAACTCCATATTTTATCCCTCTCTTGGTCTACCATCTGGCTATTCCCCATTCCATACCTCCTCCTCATTCCCCAGTCTCCATAAGGATGTCCCCCACCCAGACCTCTAAACTCCTTGGGGCATACAGTCTCTATTGAGGGTTAAGTGCATCTTCTCTGAATGAACCCAGACTTGGAAGTCCTCTGCTGTATATGTGTTAGGGGACTCATATCAGCTGGTGTATGCTTCCTGGTAGATAGTCCAGTGTCTGAGAGATTTCAGGGGTCCAAGTTAATTAAAACTGCTTGTCCTCTTACAGGGTCACCTTTCTCTTCAGCTTCTTCCAGCTTTTCCCTAATTCAACCATGGGGGTCAGCAGCTTCTGTCCATTGGTTGGGTGCAAATATTTGCATCTAACTGTTTCAGCTGTTTGTTGGATCTTTCGGAGGGCAGTCATGGTAGGTCCCTTTTTGTGAGAGCTTTATACCATCAGTAATAGTGTCAGACCTTGGGGCTTTTCCATGAGCTGGATCTGACTTTGGGCCTGTTGTTGGACCTCCTTTTCCTCAGGCTCCTCTCTATTTCTGTCTCTGTAGTTCCTTCAGACAGGAACAATTATGGGTCACAGTTTTGTCTGTGGGACAAGACAAGGATGCCCACTCTCCCCATATCTATTCAATATAGTACTCCAAGTGCTAGCTAGAACAGTAAGACAACAAAAATAGATCAAGGGGATACAAATTGGCAAAGAAGAAATAAAGGTATCACTATTAGCAGATGATATGATAGTATACATAAAGAACCCTAAAATTCTACCAGAGACTTCTCCAGCTGATAAGTAATGTTTGGATATAAATGTTTGGATATAAAATCAACTCAAATAAATCAGTAACCTTCTTTTATACAAATAATAAACAGGCTGAGAAAGAAATTATAGCAACAACTCCCTTCACAATAACCACAAACAATATAAAATATCTTGGGGTAACTCTAACCAAAAAATTTAAAGATCTGTATGGCAAGACTTTCAAGTCTCTCAAGAAAGAAATCCTAAAAAAATGGAGAGAACTCCCATGTTCATGGATTGAAGAATTAGTATAGTAAAAATGGCCACCCTACCAAAGGCAATCTACAGATCCAATGCAATCCCCATCCAAACTCCAACAAAATTCTTCCAAGATATGGAAAGAGAAATTCTCAAATTCATCTGGAAAGGAAAAAAAAAAACAGAATAGTGAAAACAATTCTTAACAATAAAGAAATTGCTAGGAGAATCACAGTCCCTGATCTCAAACTTTACTACAGAGCAATAGTGATAAAAATTGTAGGTTTAGGAAGCACCTAAAGAAAGACAGAGACAGACACATTGATCAAGGGAATATAATTGAAGACCAGAAATAAAACTACACACTTACAGATAATTGATCTTTGACAAAGAAGCCAAAACTATCCAATGGAAAAAAGAAAAGATCTTCAATAAATGGTTCTAGTCTAACTGGTTGTCAGTATGCAGAAAATGAAAGTAGAACCGTATTTGTCAAGTCCAAGTGGATCAAAGACCACCACATAAAACCAGATACACTTAATCTAATAGAAGAGAAAGTGGGAAAGAGCCTTGAACTCATTGGTACATGGGGAGATTTCCTAAACAGAATTCCAGTGGCTCATGCTCTAAGATCAAGACTTCATAAATGGGACCTCATGAAACTGAAAAGCTTCTGTAAGGCAAAGGGCATAGTCAATAGGACAAATTGGCAACTTACAGATTGGGAAAAAAATCTTCATTAACACCACATCCAATAGATGGCTAACATCCAAAATATATAAAGAACTCAAGAAGCTAACCACCAAACCGCAAACAACCCAATCAAAAATTGAGATATAGAACTAAGCAGAGAATTCACAACAGAGGAATATTGAAGGGCTGAGAAGCACCTAAAGAAATGTTCAAAGTCCTTAGTCATCAGAGAAATGCAAATCAAAATGACCCTGAGATTCTACCCTACACCAATCAGAATGGCAAAGATCAAAACCTCAGGTGACAGCACATGTTGGTGAGAATGTGGAGAAAGAAGAACGCTCCTCTATTGCTGGTAGGATTACAAACTTGTACAACTACTCAGGAAATCAATTTGGAGGTTTTTCAGAAAATTGGAGATATCATATATTTATATTCTATATTATCATTACATTATGATAAATCTTATATTTTTGCATGAAAATAAAAATTATGCACAATGCATATATAGTTTTAAAATTGACAACAAAGAAGAACATACCCATAATTCTATCTCTTATGAGGTGAATACAGCACAATCACGTGTTCATTGTCATCCTAAACTACACAGTATCTTAGAGACTAGCCTATGCCATGTACATCTGTGTCAAAAAATAAAAATGAAAAAGAAACCTTAAGACTAAATTGTATGAACCATAGAAAGGATTAGAACTATTAAACAAATGCACTTACACAAATCATTATCTTAAAAATACAGTATTTCAGTATAGTTCATAGTATATGGGGATATGATTCTTCTATATTTTGTTACTTATTTTTTACCATTTAGATTCTGTTATCTGATATTCAACTGCTAGAGGGGTTGTGATCAATAGGTTGAGAACCATTGCTTTAGAATAATTATATAGGCTATGTGGACTATAAACCAAGAAGAGCAACATAAACAATAATAAAAAAATGTACACTATGTTCTACTAGGGAGAAAATACAAAATTGTAGCTTATATTTAGAAAACTTGGCATAGAAAAAATTTTGCACTTGAAAACTCATTTAAAGAACTTTTAGATAAATGATTTACTGATGAAAACATTTTATATTTTGATAGCTATTGCATATTTTTATAAATCCATTCAGTTATTAATATTTTCAATTTGAATTGAGTAAATAAATTGATTTGAATAAATTTCTTTTTAATTTAGTGCTGAAAGCATTTTAATTTCAATGAAATCAGTATTTAAACTGTCATTGTAGTTTAGAGCTAGAAAACAAATTTTAATATTTAAATCATTTGCCACTATGAAAGTCACTTACAAGAGGAAAATGATTGAAATAGGCTGTATGTTGTGTTATTGCAGTTATTTCTACTGAGCTATCATGGCATTTCTCTAGATAGATGTTGATTTATTTTACATGAGTTATTCTGTGTAAGAAGATTAGGGTCATTATTTTAAACACAATCAGAATATGTCCAAACTTAATCTTCATTAGAATCTAGTTCTGTATGGTGTTTTGAATAAAAAAAAAATGATTCCCCACAATAGGGTCATATATTTGATTGTTTCCTGGAGTGTTTAGGAAGGATTAGGAGGTTTGGCTTTGTTGGAGGAGCCATGTCACTGGGAGTAGAATTTGAAGTTACAAAAGCCTATGCTAGGCTAGTATCTCTTACTCTGCTTCCTGCTTGTGGATCATATGTAAGTTAGCAGTAACTGCTACTTGTTGCCTTGCCGCTGCCTGCTACCATATTCTCAGCCTGATCATCATGGACTTACTCTCTGAAACTGTAAGCAACCTCACATTAAATGCTTTATTTTACAAGTTGCATATGTCATGGTGTCTCTTCACAAACATAGAACAGTAACTAATAGAGTTGGACATACTAAGCTTCCCTTCATTATATAGTAACAGGACCAAACTGGGATCCAGTTCAAGGGAGCTGGCCCTACACTATTACTGATACTATGGTATGCTTACAAACAGGAGCCTGGCATGTCTGTCCTCTGAGAACCCCAACAAGCAGATGGAAGAGTCAGATGCAGGTACTTATACTCAACCAATGGACAGAAGCTAGGGACCCCCGTAGTTAAATCAAGGAAAAGCTGGAAGAAGCTGAGGAGGAAGGCAACCCCATAGGAAGACCAGCAGTTTCAAATAACCTGGACTCCTGAGATCTCTTAGACACTGAGCCACTAACTAGCTGATATGAGGCTCCTGACACATATAAAGCAAAGGACTGCTTGGTCTGGCCTCAGTGAGAAACTTGAGGCCCCAGGGAGTAGAAAGATTTAGTGGGGTGGGGGTTGGGGTGGGGCCTGGGGTGGGGGCTGGGGACATCCTCTTGGAGAAGGGGGAGGAGGTATGGGATAAGGAAAAGTCAGATGGCAGACAGGGAGGGGGATAATAACTGGACTGTAAAAAAAGATTAAATAATAATAAAAAAATGAATTGGTGTTGATCTATTATATGATTATATGACCATTAATAGCTTAACAATAATGAATTATCTAATATTTACGTATAGAGAAAAATGATACCAAATTTTAACCTGTTCTTGACAATATATTCCTATTTTAAGTTAAATTATAGTCAAATATAGAGCTATTTAAGCTTAACTTATTCTAAATAATATTTCTGGATAATCATTTGTATTAATTCAAAGAATGATAAAAATTCATTTTGTATTCTTCTTTTTGGATAGTAATTAATTTTCCTCTTCAGTTTTTCTCCTTCCAAGCCCTTCCATAAATCACTTCCTGATCTTCTGCAATTTTATGGACATTTTTTCACTGTTATTATGTGCTCATATGTATATACACATACATTTCTAAATATAACCTGTCTTATTTATATAATGCTAATTGTATATTTGTCTTCACAGTTAGCCATTTGACACTGGACTGTCAAATAGTATGTACTTCCTTGGAGAATACCACCTCTCCCACTTGCTTAAACTAGAAGTTTCAAATAACAGCTTTATCCTTCTTTCAGTAGAATTGTAATAATTATGAACATTTTACATTTTATCACAAAATAAAATTCATTCCCTTTAGTTATTAAATATATGGAAAGCAAACAAGTGGAGATTTTCATGTGAAGCTTATAAAGCCTCTTATATCTTTCACTTATACCATGAAGGAGGATGGGAGGGAGAGAGGGAGGGAGAGAGAGAGAAAGAGAAAAAGAAAGAAAGAGAGAAAGAGAGAGAATATTAGTTGAGGGGTAATATATAAAGATCAAACAACATGATATATTTTTGAAAATTACTTGTATGAGTACTCTATGAAAAAAACTCTCAATACAAAACAAATAAAACAAAAGATAACTTACAAATAAGGTATTTATACTTAAATATATATTATACTTATATAAATTTATGGACCTTGTGATAAATATTCATTATTTATTGGCATTTCATTAACTCTTTTCTATAAGTTGCTTTGGTCATGGAGTCTCATAATAGCAATAGAAATCAAACTAAGACAGTGGTATTCAGTGTGTTTCTCCACTATAAAGTTTCAAATATTCTCTACTGCATAAGAATTATTATATATTTTGATGAAACAATAAACTTATGAAAATACCCTCAATAGTACATTTTCAATGGTACCAATATGCATATGTATTAAGTGTTATTAAACACTATATAGAAAAATTACAGTATAAATAATTTTACCATATAAATTCATTTCCTTGAGAGCAGAGTATTTTCTTGGAAATAGTCTCTTACAAAGATGAACTACTGTTATTCTAGTAGGATTTTTTACAGCACATGTATAAAAGCAAAAAGAAACTATGATTATACAAATATACTCCCTTGAGTATTCTGAATGTATTTGATTCACATTGTATTTCTTAATGATTTTCATTAAGAAAAAGATACAGGAGTACTTGAACCCCTTTAATAGTCTGCATCTTATAAGTATTCTACCTTAAATGTTAATCTTTAAAGTTTCTAAATATGAATTATCTTTATTTAGTAAAACTATAAACTCAGTTATATTATATGGATCTTGGTTTTGTTTGTCCTTGCACTACTGGAGATTGAACCCTGGATTATGCATATACTAGTCAAGCATTCTGTTATTAAGCTATAGCTCCTGACCTGTACTTCAGTGAGCTATATATCCAGACAGGAAGAATTCTTAAACAACAAAGCCTATGCAATATTTCCAGGAATGTTCAACTGAAGAAGAAAAATGTAATCTAAATGTGTGTGGCACCATCACAGGTGCTGGAGTTCTGTACTAAATACAAATATAAAGGGAGCTAAACACCAACCTAAGTCTCATTTTGCTTCTGATTTGCTTGCATATCAAGAACAATCACTTATTTAAGCCATCATGTTATTCATTCTATTACAGACAGTATTCATAAACTACAAAAAATCCTTTCATTATTCAGTTTGCTTGTTATGACATGATTGCCACCACAATGAAAAAAGTAACAAACATAATGCACTTATGTCACTAAATTATATATTTATTTAATAAAATTTGGCATGGGAGAAATTTTCCTAAACAGAACTCCAATAGCTACAGGCTCTATGATCAAGAATTAATAAATGGGACCATCGTGAAACTGAAAAGCTTCTGTAAGACACAAGGACATAGTCAATCGGACAAATCGGCAACTTACAGATTGGGAAAAAAAACTTCACTAGCTCCATATCTGATAGAGGGCTAGTTACAAAAATATATAAAGAACTCAAGAAAGTAACCTCCACAAAAACCAAACATTCCAATCAAAAATTGAGATATAGAACTAAATAGAGAATTCACAACAGAGGAATCTACAATGTTCAAGAAGCACTTAAAGAAATGTTCAAAGTCCTTAGTCATCAAGAAAATGCAAACTAAAATGACCCGAGATTCCACCTTATACCGATCAAAAACACTCAGGTAATAGAAGATGCTCCTGAGGATGTGGAGAAAGGGGAACACTCCTCCCATTGCTGGTGGGATTGCGTACTGGTACAACCACTCTGGAAATCAATCTGGAGGTTCCTTAGAAAATTGGAAATAGATCTACCCCAAAGACTCCAACTATAATACTCTTGGGCATATACCCAAAAGATGCCCCATCATGGTCACAGAGGCACGTGTTCCAGTATGTTCATGGTGGCCTTATTTGAGGTATCCAGAAGCTGGAAATGACTCAGATGTTCCATGCAGAAGAATGGATACAAAAAATGTGGTTCACTTACATAATAGAATACATTCAGCTATATAAGAACAAAGACATCATGAGATTTACAGGCATATGGATAGAACTAGAAAATATCATCTTGAGTGAGGTAACTCAACACTCAAAAGGACATGCATGGTATGTCCCCCCCCAAAAAAGTCGATATGAACCCAAAAAGACAGGCAATGTAGGATAAAATTTTCCCCGGGGAAATAAAGGGGAAGGGTTTTTCAAGCTAAGTCCCCAATTTTGGTTTTCCCCCTCCCACTTGGGAGGGGGGGAAAAAAAAACAATCATGGGGGGGGGGGGGGGGGAGGGGGGGCCTTTTGGGGGGGGGAGGGGGCCCCCGGGGGAAAAAAAGGGGGGGGTTTTTATCGGTATTTGGGGGGGGGGTGGGAAAACCCAAAAAAAAAAAAAAATAAAAAAGGGGTTTTTTAAAGGGGAAAAAAAAACCCGAAAAATGAAAAAAAAACAATTTGAAAAAAGGGGGGTTTAAAAATAAAAAAAAAAAAATAAAAAAAAGGGGAAAACTTCCCCAAACCCCCAAATTTTGGGGGTGTTAAAAAAAAGGTTTTCAAAATTTTTAAAAAAGCAAAAATCCCGTAAAATTAAACCCCCAAACCTTTGGGAGGGGGAAAAAATTTAAAATCCAAAAAAAAAAAAAAAACAAGGGGGGTCCTTTTAAAAAAAAAAAACAAAACCAAAAAAAATTTAAAAAACCAAAATTTTAAAAAGGAAAAAGGGGAAAAAAAAAGGAAAAAAACCTCAAATGCTTTTTGGGGGAAAAAGGGGAAAAAAATTTTCCCCCTTTAAAAAAAAGCCCCAAAATTTTTTTGGGCTCTAACAAACCCCAAAAAAATTTAATTTTAAAAAAATTTTCCCCCCTTTTTAAATGGAAAAAAAAAATTTTGTAGGGCCCCAAAAGGCCCTGTCCCCAAAAAGGAAAAAAAAAGCCAAAATGATTTTTTGGGGGGAAAAAAAAAAAAAAAAAAAAAAAAAACAAAAAAAAAAATTCACCAACCCTACCTCTCATGGGGGGGTCGTTTTCCCCCAAAAAAAAAAACAAACTCAAAAATTTTTAAAATCCAGGGGAAAAATTTGGGAAAATTTAAAAAAAACCCCCTTTTAAAAAAAGGGGGACCCCAAAAATAAACAGGGGAATTTTAACCCGAGGAATCTAAAATGGCCGGGAAAAAAAACTTAAAAAAAAAAAAATTCAGAAACCCTTTAAAATTTAAAAGGGAAATTTTTTAAATTAAAATTTTCCCCTTTGGGGTGGTTTAAAAATTTCCCCTTTTTCAATCAGAAAACCTTAAAAAAAAAATTTTTAAATGACAGCAAAATGCTGGCGGAAAAAATGTGGGGGGGGGAAAAAGGGAAAAAATTTTCTTCCATTGGGGGGGTTGGGGGGGGGGGGGGGGAAAAAAATTAAAAAAAAAAAACCCTTTTTTTGGGGGTTTTTCCCCCCGGGGGAAAAAAAAATTTGGGGGAAAAACCTCAGGGAAAAAAATTTTTTAAAAATTTTTTGTTGGGGGGGAAACCCGCCCCCATGGTTCCTGGGTTTTTACCCAAAAGGTTTTTTTCCCCTGTAGTATTTAAAAAAGGGCATGTACTTTACTACATTTTTTAGCAAAAATTTCTTTTTTAAAAAAGGGAAAAAAATTTGGAAAAAAAAACCCCGATTTTTCCCCTTTTTAACCCCCAAAGGAAAAAAATACAGAATTTGTCGTTCTTTTTTCCAAAGGAAAAAACCCCTTTTTTAAAAATTAAATTTTTTTTAAAAAAAAAAAATTAAAAACCTTTCCCCCAAAAGGCCCCAACTAGAAAAAAATTTATCCCAAGTGAGGGTAAACCCCCCCCCCTATGGAAAAAGGTTTTTGGTTTTAAAAAAATTTCCCCTTTAAAAAATGGAAAATTTTGTCAAAAAAAAATACAAAAAAAAAACCCCAAAAAAAACAACCCACAAACTCAAAAAAATTTTTAAAAAAGAAGGAAAAGGGCCCCCAAAAAGGAAAGGGCCCAATTTTTCTTTTTGGGAAAAAGGGGGGAAAACCAAAATTTAAAAAAGGGGAAAAGGGCAAAAAAGGGAAAAAGGGGGGGGGAAATGGGGGGGGGGGGCGGTTTTGGGGGGGGGGGGGAAAAAAAAAAGGAAAAACCCCCCAAGGGGGGGGGGAAAAAGGGAAAATTTGGGGGAAATTTTTTAAAATTTTTAAATACCAGGAATGCATTTTGGGGGGGGGCAACCTCTAAAAGTTTTTGAAACCTGGGGTCGCAGAGGCTCTTTTTAAATCAATTTTAAAAAAACCTTAGTTTTTAAATGGGCCCCCTAAAAACGGGGGGGAAAGGGCCTGAAAAAGACCAAAACCCCCCGTAAAAAAAAGACATGGGGCCCCCCCCCAGTTTAAAAAAGGAAAAAAGGGGGGACAACCCAAACCCCCCCCAAAAAAATTTTTAAAACCCCCCAATTTTTTTTCCTTTTCCCCCTAAAAAGGGGAAAAAAAAAGGGGCAAAAAAAAAGGGGAAAAAAAAAAAACTGAAAAGGGGCCCCCCCCGTTGGGAAAAAGGGCCCCAAAAAGGGATCCCTTTTTCCCAAAAGGGGGGAAAGGCCCAAAACCCAAACCCCCCTAATTTACTGAGGGGGTGGTTTTTCTCAGAGACAGGGGGCCCCCCCCCATAAAAAAAGTCCCCCCGAGAGTTTTTTTTTCCCCAAAACAGTGACTTTAAAAAAACAGATTTTTTAAAGCCAAAAACCCTTGGTCCCCCCGACCTTTTTGGGGGCCCGCAGGGGAAAAAATTTTGGGGAAAAAGGGGGGATGGCACCCCCAAAAAAGGGGGGTTTTGGGGGTCAGATTTAAAAAACCAACAGTTGGGGGAAAACCCCAAAAAAAAGGGGCCCCTTTTGGCCCCCCCCTTTTCCCCCCGGGGGAAAAAACCAACCAAAAAAAGCCAAAAACCCCTTTTGGCCCAAAACCCCCCCCGGCCCCCCCCGCCCCCCCTTTTTAAAACCCCCAAAAGGGCCCCCCCCCTTTTCCCCCCCCCGGGCCTTCCAAAAAATGGAAGGGGGAAAAGGGTTCCACCCCCCTTCTCTAAAAAACTTTTTGGCCCCCCCGGAAAAAGGGGGGGGGGGCCCCGGGGGGAAAAAGGGGGAAAAAAACCCTTTTTTGAGGGGAAAAAGGGAAAAGGGGGGGGAGGGGAAAGGGGGTGGGGGGGGGGTCGGGGGGGGGGAAAAAGGAAAAGGGGGGAAAAATGGGAGGGGGGGAAAAAGGGAAAAAAAATTTTAAAAAAATTTAAAAAAAGGGGAAAAAGGGGGGAAAAAAAAAGGGGAAATTTTTTTTTTTTTTTTCAAGGGCGTAAGGGTTTTTTAAAAAAACCAGGGGTTTTTAAAAGGGAGTTTTTGTTTTATTTTTTAAATTTTTTTTTTTTTTTTTTTTCCCTGTAGTATATGTGAACTTATCCACATGAAACACACACACACTTCAAAAACACATGCAAACACAGATGAATTACAGTAGCTGATACTGCAACAAAATATAAAATAATATTTTCTAGAATGCTATTATTTATATGTAATTTTACTGTTTACAATGATGAAAAATTTGTTATCTCTAAAAGATGCTATATTTAATTTTTAAATTATTCTCCCTCCCACACATGTACACACACACACACACACACACACATGCACGAGCCACGATACACATGTGGAAGTCATATCAGAGAGGGCAACTTGTAGGAGTTCTTTGGGTTTTTTTTGTTTGTTTTTAAATCAAGAAATAAAGAATTGTTTAATGTGATGTCAGACACCTAGAGATGAGGTTATGTGAAAGCATCACATAACTAGAAGAGGCTGTGTACAGGCTTGATATCACTTCCATAGTTGTCATATCTTGGGTCATTGGTATACAAAAGCCAGAAAATGCACTGGAATTCTTTGGAACTTCAAATTATAAGCAGTTGAGAGACACTCAGTGTGGGGTGCTGAGAAGCAAAATTGTGATCCACTGGAAGAGGCAGTATGTTCTCTTAAACAATGAGATAGCTTTTCAGTCCCTTATACTATCTCTATTTTCGCAAGTAATACAGCTTTCAGAAGATAAACATATAGATAAACTGCAAATTATCAAATAATTTTCCATTCTGTCTACTGCTGTTCCAATGGAAATCATAAAGTCATGTTTGTCCCTATTTTGTGTCTAATTGTATTCTCTTTTCAAAACGTGTTCACAGTAAGATGGTTTTTGCTAAGAATGATTAATTTAGTATATCAAAATACTATAAAATATATGCACTACTTATAATAGAGGCACAGAGTTCCTATCCTCTTTGGGCCTGCAATCCTTTTTCCTATTCCTCCATAAGAGTCCCCAGCTCCATCCACTGTTTGGCTGTGGGTGTCTGCATCTGTCTGAGTCAGATACTGGGTGGAGCCTCTCAGAGAACAACATACTCCGGTATGCAACATAACAGAGTATCATTAATAGCATCAGGGATTGGTGCTGACCCATGGGATGGGTCTCAAAGTAACTCTGTTTTTTAATATCTGTAGTTGAAATCAGCCATAAAAGAAGCAGCTTACAAAAATCTATTTGTAGTAATATAAACTAAGGAGTAATAAACAACTCTCCTTGATCAATTATTGTTTATTTGGTCAATAAAGCACAAAGGACTGCAGTAAGACTTCTCTTCATTCCCCAGAGAAATCAATATCCATGATGGAAAATAAAGTGAAATTGAAGCCTTGAATTCTCTGTCTACAAACCTGTGAGAATTGAGGTTATTACTGTTCAGTTCAACAGTAGAAATATATGACAGCATGTACCCTTATTCTCTTGCTAGTGATACAGAGAAAGATCAAATAGTTTATATGACCTAAAGCCATACACATTTTCAATAATACTTTTATGAATAAAAAATTAGGTATAAGAATAGACTGCTCTTTTGACTCATATAACCATACTGATTACTAGGGTTTCTTTAAATTGAATCTACTGTGATACTAAACTTTTAGACACTTCCTTCTTCTTTATATGGAATCTATGTGATAAAATTTTATTCAGCTTTATATACTAGAGATCTAAACAAATATTAAGATATTTGATACATAAACTTTGATAAGTTTCTGTTATATAGCTTAGCAAAGTATCACAGTGAGAAGGATGTATAATAAACTAAGCATGGTGGTACACTCCTTTAATCCAAGCTAAATTTTTTTAATCTGTGGGCATGAGTAGATTTTTTAGTATTGACTATGCTTAGGTTGATAAACCAATAAACAGTAGCTAAGTTGTGTTTTCTCTGAGCATGTAGTACAGAAGTAAGGACATCCTATAAAAACAGTTGTGGTGGTTTGAAATAAAATGGCCCCCTTAGGCTCATAGGAGTGACACTATTAAAAGGTATGGATTTTTTGGAGTAGGCATGGCCAATTGAAGGAAGTGTGTCACTAGGACAGTTTTGAGGTTTCATATGCTTAAGCTAGGCCCAGTGTGACACACTGTCTTTGCTGTCTGCTGATCCAGCTGTAGAATTCTCAGGTCCATTTCTAGTACCATGTCTGCCTGCATACTGCCATGCTTGCCACAATGACAGCAATGGACTTAACCTCTTAACTTTAAGTCAGCCCCAATTAAATCTTTTTTCTTTGTAAGAGTTGCTGTAGTCATGGTGTCTCTTTCCAGCAATAGAATCCCTGAGGCAATAGTCAATATGAATAAAAATGATGATTATATATAAAAATACTCTTTTATCTCACAGGAACAATGAATATTTAAGTTGCCACTTAGGTGTGGAAACAAGAAAATAACAACAAAAACCCAGCAAAAAGGCTTTTCTTAGTTTTCCAAAATTTTGCTGATCCAATACTCAAATATTGTCAAAGATCACTAGCAAACAGAATAAAAGAACAACATAGTAACTTGGAAAGTAAAGGTGAGATGCTAGACAGTTGTTAATAAAAGAACCTTGAGTTTTTGAAAACTTGTACATCCAACTGTCAGACATTTCACATACAACATGACTCAAATTAAATCCTGAAATATTCCTCAAAAATCTTCATTTAATTCCCTTGTCATTTCAATTAGCAAGCCTTTCCTTCTCAGGCCTAAGTCCTCAATTTGTGTCACATACCACACATCATTGGTTGGAAAATCCTTCTGGCTGTACATAATTGGTGCTGTGACATAATGATCAGAATTCCCTAAAGACTGAAGGATTTACCACCACCTGCCCTGGCTCAGTTCCTAGAATGGTGCTAATAGACAATCATGTCCTCTTCAATGAATACTTCATGTGAAGTCATTAGGGTATTCAATGTCATTCTCACCAACCAGTTTTAGAAAGTAAGTTCTTGTTTCCATCTTTCCAACTTTAAGTATCTCTGTGGCACCAATATCCTACCTTTAGATACCTTAATTAATGCTGTGAGCCTTTTTTGTTACTACAACATTACAGACTGGTTTCTCCTTTGTCAACTTCTGTTTTGTTACTTTATTTTCAAATGATGCTGATGCTAAGAACGCTTCTTCATGAACTTTTTTTTTTTGGCCTAATAAACTTTCAAAGTAGAGCCAATCCCCTCCCTCTTGATAGTCAAGAAGCACAGTGAGATGAAATTTTCTATTCAGCTCTCTTTCTTCTTTCCATTGAATCCAGGTCCCTGCCCCATGTGATGGTTCCAAACATATTTAGTTTGAGTTTTCTTTTTTCAATTAATACCTTCCTGGAAATACTGCATAATTTTATAGTTCAAGAATTCTTCATGTCTGGATATATAGCTCACTGAATTCCAAGTCTGGGGCTGTAGCTTAGTAACAGAATGATTGCCTAGCATTGTAAAGAGACATCAGGACCAAGAAAATTTTGGTTGAGAGCTACATCCTGATCAATAGCTTGAGAGCTTATGGGCGCCATTTCTATTTAAACCACAACTTTCCACTTCCTGACCCCTATAGGCTTGTAGTCATACCATAAGGCAAAATTGCATTCAGTCTAACTTAAAAATTCCTCATAGTGTATCACAGTCTTTAACACTGTTTAAAAGTCCAAAGTACAATGTTCAAATTCTGTTCCAAGACTCAGCATTCTCTTAAATATAATCTCTGATAAAATCAAATTAAAAAAGCAGATCACATACTTCCAAAATACAATGGCACAGAATATGCATTACCATTACAAATGAAGTAAAAGAAACATATTGAGGACATACTGTATCTAAGCAAGAGAGAAAGCCAATTGGGTAAATTCCAAAATCTGCATCTCCATGTCTGATGTCAAAGGGCTCTTCAGTTCTCCAACATCTATTAGCTTTGTTGACCGCAACAGAATTCTCTTTCTTCGGCTGGTTCCATTCCCTGTTAGTAACTTTCCTTGGTAGGTGTCCCACAACTATGGCACTTCCAACCTTTATAGTCTCCAATTAAATCCAGGCTTCACAGGTTCATGCAATGGCATCTCTCGAGATCAGGACACTCCTGGCATATGCCTGGCCTCAGCAGCTTTCCTCAGCTGTGGATGAGGCTTCCATAACTCCTTTATGGTATCTTTGACTCTAAAACCAGAATCATGTATCTGAAGCCATAAAATTCTTGTGCTTTTTAGGGCTGAAACTTGACCCCATCCTTTAATTACACTTGCATCAGCTTTTTGTTTTCAACACTGCCTAAACTTTACTTTAATTCAATTTTTTTACAAATTTTAAGCTTAGTTGAGTGGACTATTGCCCTGTGGTCACTATTCCCTTTATCCTCATTAGCAACAGGCTTCTCTTTAAACATTTTTATCTAACTTAGCACTGCATTTAGCTCCATTACATTTCCTGGTGCTCCTTTTTCTTCTCAAACTGTACACAAGAACAATCTCTAGGCAATTAGCAATATTCTCCCACTCAGAAACCACTTTAGCTGGGCAGTTGTAATCTACATTGCTCTCAGCATCACTGCCTTCCATGTTGCTACTTATATGGCATTAAAATGTTCAATTGATTATTCTGATTCAAAGTCCCAAAGTCTTTCATATTCTTCTAACAAACCATATGGTCAGACCTGACACAGTAATCTTACTCTCTGGTACCAATATCTCTCTTACTACACTGCTTTATTGCTATGAAGAAACATCATTACCATGATAAATCTTATAAAAGAAATAGTTTGAGAGATTGCTAACAGTTTAAGTTTAGTTCATTATCATCATGGCAGGAAGCATGGCTACATACAGGCAAAAGGGGTGCTGGAGAAGTAGCTTAGAGGTGCATCCTCATCTGTTAGTCTAGAGAGAGACTCTGGGCTTGGCTTGGGCTTTTGAAAACCTAAAAGTGACATACTTCCTTCAGTGAGGCCATACTTCCTAATCCTTTCAATCAGTGCCACTCCCTGGTGATTAGGCATGCAAATCTATGAGCACATGGGGTGAAGTGCATGCATTCTCATTCAAATAATCATAGGAAAGCTTTAAAAGTTTATAGCCTCATACTACTGTCAGTTCATACTCTGTTACTTTCAGCTTCCTGCTCTGCCTAACTGCTGACCTCACCTGTCATTAGAGATGCTCCTTTGGAACCATAATCCCCTACCAAACCAAAGAACAAACAAACAAACAAAACCTCCCAAACCCCACAAAACAACCACAACAACAATTACAAAAACACCTTCCTTTTTAAAGTTGCTTTGGTCATTATTTTATTATAACAAACCTGAAAATTGTTACTAATACCCTTAATGTCATCAATTAAAAAAACCCTGGCTTTTAGTATAAATTTACATCATTTTAGAGCACTAGTTCTCAATCTGTGGGTCATTACCCCTTTGGGGATTCACCTATCAGATATCAAACATATCAGATATTTATATTACAAATTACAGCAGTAGCAAAACTACAGTTATGAAAATGCAACAAAATAATTTTATAGCTGGGGATCATCAAAATGTGAGGAACTGTATTAAAATGGTTTAGCATGAGGAAGGTTGAGAACCACTGATTTAGAGTAAAAAATGAGATTTTTTTTAAAAAAAATTTTTATCACAGATTTTTACTTTTCATTACATGCCTCACATGTCAGATTATCTTAATTTGATCTGAAATTTCACAATGATTTGGAAATTCATTTTTCTTAAATTTTGTTTCTGTCTGTCTATCTATCTGTCATCTATCTTTCTATTTGTTTATATTTTAAGTCTATGTTTCTGTGTGAGCATATGTTATATATACAAGGGTGCCCACAGAGGGCAGAAAAGCGTGTTGGATCCTCTGAAACTAAAGTTAGTTTCTGTTGTAATCTGTGTAACAAGTTCTAGAAACCAAAGATCTGTTCCTCTTGAAGAGCAGCAAGTGCCCTAAAAGGCTGATTCATCTCTCCAAATTGGCATTTTAATTTTTTTCTTGCTCAGATTCTTCCTTTCATTATAGAACTGTGTAACAGTGGCCACTAATAACCATATGATAGTCAGTACTAGGCTGTCTGAAAATCTCTTCTGCCAGTGCCCTTAATCTCAAACTCTTCAATTTAGTCTCAGGCAGATTTTTCAGACAAGGGAAAATAGCAGCTACATTCTTTGCCAAAATATAGCAAGAATGGTGTCTAAGCCAGTTAATAATATTCTTCTTCTCTGAAACCTCTTGAGGTGTTAACAATGCTATCAGTACTGACTTCCCTGTTTCTATTTGGATGCCCCATTTAAGTCCTGATTAAAGCATCAAACTATTTTTCTAGTCCAAAGTCCCAAAGTCTTCTATATTTCTCCAATAATTAGCATGGTTAGGCTTGTATCTAGAGCCTGGTATCAACTTCTGTCTTAATCACTACTCTATTATTGGGAATGTGCACACCATGATAAAGTCAACTCTTATAAAAGAAATCATTTAATTCTGTCTTGCTTAGAGTCTCAGAGGTTTATTCCATTATCATCATGGAGGAAAACATGACAACAGGCAATGAAGACCTAGAAGGCATAGTTCTAGAGGAGTAGTTGATCCATAGGGGGAAGGAGGAAGAGAGTGGCTGGCATGGGTTTTAATACTCAAAGCCCACACTAGTGATATGCTTTTTCCAACAAGGCCATAACTCATCTTCCTTATAATCTTTTCAAATAATGCCACTATTTGATAAGTAAGCAAATATATGAACCCAAATATATGAGCTTATTGGGTCTTTTCTTTTCAAATCACCATATAAGAATGGATTATTACAAGATATATATTATGGAATCTGGTTTTGGAATGTTTATGTGGTTCCTGTGTGTGGAAACATGTGTTTCAGAATTTATATCCATTTCTTTTGGTTATCATTTGACTCATTTTGACTGGATATTTTATCATATTCTGATTTGTTTTATGCTTACCTTATTTTATTATTATGTCTTAGATATCAGCTTGTGTTATAAGGAGAGGCAGAAAGGGTGTAATCTGGATGGAATGGAAGGTGTAGAAGAATTGGAAGTGGAAGGGGAGGAGAAAAAAATCAGAATATATTTTATGAGAAAAATCTATAAAACTTTACATCAAGGTGGTTTGAAGTGGTATTCTAGTGAAAGAAAATAAAGTTGTAGCTGTAATAATATATCAAGCATTTGAAACAAATGAGAGGAATTATCATATTAAAGATGAATACCATAAATGATATTAGCCAAAATCAACAGTTGGGTCAAACATTTTAAAAAGCTTATACATAATTAATAATTATGTTAACAACAACAAAAACACCCAAGAAACCCTCTTAAGTAGCTTATAAAAATGTTTTTCTCATGTAGCCAGGAAGCAGTCAGTCTCAAGAACTACTGCTGAATCTATTAGTTCAAAGGGAGGTATAGTTACTCAATATTATTGTGAATGGACAAAGTGTAGTATATCTACACAACAGAATATTATTAAGGTGAAAAAGAGAGCTTCATTGAATATCATAAAATATCATGTGTAATATTTTAAATTGTCACGTTTTTAGAAACTGATCTATACTTACAGAAGGTAGGTGCATGGCTGTTTGGGGCTGTGTTTTTAAGCTGGAAGTGAATACAAATGAGAACACTAAACCTTTGAGGTGGGGCTAACCAGAAGTAGATTGTTGAAAAGCTGTGTTGGGTAGATAGCTTAATAACTATAAAATTTACTAAAAATCATTGAGAGTAGTATGTGTCATGGGTGATTTCAAAGATAAGTAAGTAAAATATTGGAAAATGTAAAATGGCACCCCTCAAAAAGTATGAGTTTTTCTATGGGAGCTAAAGAAGAGAGAAATCAAGATAGATAGATAGATAGATAGATAGATAGATAGATAGATAGATAGATAGATAGATGATAGAGACAGAGAGATAGAGAGATACAGAGCAAGAGGGAGGCAGAAAAAGACAGAGACAGAAAGATAGAATGCTAATACTGTGTATTGAACTCCCCTTACTTTGTATTAGTCATCTCTCTCTTAACTTTGTATTTCATATATTAATTCAAATATACTAACTGGGAATAACTAATGCTGTTTAAACCTTATGCTAGTTGATTGGGACACAAAAAAATAAGAATGTGATGGATACAGAAAAGTTATTAATAGACTGGTGTAGGAGGCACTCAAGAAAGCAAGTAAGTGTGGGACAGTGAATTCTATTGCTGTTGCTATACACAAGAACAGAAGAAAATACTTGGATGGTTTTAAAACATAAATTATCAGAGAGTTTACATGCTTAAATAGATATTAACCAAATTGCATATTGAAACTTATTGTAAATTATATACAAATAAAATTATCCTGACCCTTTAGATAAAAACATGCATAGATTTATCTAACACATAAAATAATGTTTACTTGCTTAAGACCATTCCATGTAGTAGAAAGTAAGTTCATTAATAAATTAAAGCATTAGATTTGAGAAATCCTAAGCAAATTACATGTGGACATGCAACTATTTAGGGAGGAGCCATGGCATACGTCTACATTATACCATATTTTTCTTAATGATGACTGACACATTGCTAAGCAAGTTGAAAGTAGCATCTATTTTGTATGATTAAATTACATAAATGCATGCTATATATTAATATCTAAAGTAACTCATTCTAACTTTCATATAAACACAGTATATTTTAAACATCTAAAATTTCTTCTTATGTTGAATCATTCTGCCATTATTGTTAGATACAGTGTGGTTGCTGAAATTTGGATTAGTTATTCATTATAAAAAACACAAAGCAGAAAAAAAGTAAAATGTACATCTTAAGAACTTTTAAAAATATTTTATTGCAATAAGTTCAGACATTAAAATACCACAGAGCTAGATTATAGTATCCACTAAAACAAACACTTGCACATTTCCAAACTTTGTGTAGATCAATGAAGAAAAATCCTGTTAAATTATTTTTATGTAATCTTCTCTTATTTCAGTTTTAGCAGAAAAATCTTTATGGTACATTTATCCTTTCTTCATCTGCCATGTGAAGTTTTCTACCACAGAGGTTCACAAATGTTATACAAATCAACAATTCATTGTCACATTTGAAAGGCAAACACTGATATGTTTTGTGTATCACACATGTGGTTACACATCATAATACAGCACCATAAATCATCACTAAGATGGATTTAAGATTTATCTGTAAATAAAAATTGTAGTACTTCAAATAAAAAAGTTGTATTATCCCATATCTTGCCTTTCTCAGATTCTGAATACTTATACTGACTTTGTCAGTTACAGATGTAAGTATTTAGTATTGTTAACATGATCTGAGATAAAAATGAACCTATATTTCCGAAAATTAAAATTTGAATTATTGAACTCGAGATAACTAGTTTTCCTTTTACAAACCTGAACATTCAATACTGTGCATTTTCCCCTCAACTGTTAAGCCATGTACCTGGAGATTATTTTTTAGTTTTGTTTTTCTAACTCCTTCACTTTTTCTTCTCCTTTCTTTCTTCTTTCTTTTTTCCTTCTTCTCTCTCTCTCTCTCTCTCTCTCTCTCCCCTCTCTCTCTCTCTCTCTCTCTCTCTCTTCTCTCTCTCTTCTCTCTCCTGACTGTCTTTGTAAAAATGGGATTTGGCAAAAAAAAATGGAGATGTTATGTTCATAAGAAACTCTGTTTCCATCCTTTTTACTTCAGAAAGTATTTAGAGAACAAGTGATGAAAATAATTTAACATGACTTTTTTTCGGGGGAAGTGTACTTCTTAGAGTGGGAAATGACTTGCAAATGTCTAGGAGGATATTTCATGTAATTCATATTTGTACAGGATCTTTATTTTCTTTAATAGTATTTTACAGTCTAGTCCTTATCCCCTTCCAGGTCTGCCCTCTGACTGTTCTTCATCCTACTCCTCCTCTGCCATCTCCAAGATGTAAACACCATGCCCCCACCAGGCCTCCCTACTTCCTGGGGCCTCCAGTCCCTTGAGGGTTAGGTGCATCTTCTCTAACTGAACCCTGACCTAGCAGTTCTCTGTTGTATATGTGTTGGAGGCCTCATATAGGCTGGTGTATGCTGCCTGGATGGTGGCTCAGTGTATGATAGATGTCTGGGATCCAGGTTAGTTGAGACAGCTAGTCTTCCTATGGGGTTACCTTCATCAGCTTTTTCCAGGTTTTCCAAAATTCAACCACAGGAATCCCTGGTTTCTGTCCATTGGTTGGGTGTATGTATATGCATCTGACTCTTCCAGCTACTTGTTGGATCGTTTTGAGGGCAGTCATACTAGGCTGCAGTTTGTAAGCACACCATAGTTTCAGTAATATGTCAGGCCTTGGGGCCTCCCCCTGAGCTAGATCCCAGTTTGGGCCTGTCACTTACCTCCTTTCCCTCAGTCTCTTCTCCATTTTGTTCCTGCAGTTCTTTCAGACAGGATCAATGCTGGGTTAGATTTGGACTGCCATGATGGGCAACCCCATCCTGCCACATGATGACCTGTCTTTCTACTGGAGGTGGGAACTACAAGTTCCCTCTCCCCACCAAAGAGCATTTCATGTAAGGTCCCTCTCTTTTGAATCCTGAGAGTCTCTCACCTCCCAGGTCTCTGGTACATTCTATAGCACCCCCTCGCCCCACCTCCAAAAGATACCTGTTTCCATTCTTTCTGCTGGCCTTCAGAGCTTTATTCCTGGCTCTCCCCCCAAATACCTGATCATGTTTCCCTTCTCTCCCATCCCCCTGCCGTTCCCTTTCCCACCAAGGTCCCTCCTTTTGTATGCCACCAGGATTGCTTTCTTCTCTCTCCCAAGTGGGATCGAGGCATCCTCACTTAGGGACTTAGGCTTGTTAACCTTCTTGAGTTCTGTGGATTGTATCCTGGGTATCCTGTACTTTCTATGGATCATAGTCACTTATCACTGAACACATACCATGCATGTCCTTTTGAGACTGAGATAACTCACTCAAGATATTTTCTAGTTCCATCCATTTGCCTGCAAAACTCATGATGTCCTAGTTCCTAATAGCTGAGTAGTATTCCATTGTGTAAACATTGTGTAAATGAATCATATTTATTGTATCAGTTCTTCCATTGTGGCACATCTGGATTGTTTCAAGCTTCTGGCTATCTCTAATAAAGCTGCTGTGAACATAGTGGAACACTTGCCATGTGGCATTGTAGGGCATCTTTTGGGTATATGACCAAGAATGGAATAGCTAGGTCTTCAGGTAGATCTATTTCCAGTTTTCTGAGGAACTAGAGATTGATTTCTAGAGTGGTTGTACCAGTTTTCTCTCCCAAAATCAGTGGAGGGGTGCCCCTATTTCTCCACATCCTTGCTATCATATGCTGTCAACTGAGTTGTTTTTTATTTACATTTCAGATGTTATCCCCTTACCCAATTCCTTCTCCACCCCCCTGCCCAGGAACCCTCTATCCCATCCCTCTTCCTCTTGCTTCTATGAGGATGTGGCTCCACTACCCCACCACTCCCACTTCCCCACCCTCGAATTCCCCCATACTCGGCGTCCAGCCTTCATGGGACCAAGGATCTCCTCTCCCACCTATGCCCAACAAGGCCATCCTCCCCTACATATAGAGTTGGAGCCATGGGTGCATCCCTATGTGCTCCAGGCTAGTGGTTTAGATGCTGGGAGCTCTGGTTGGTTGTAATTGTTGCTCTCCTCATGGGGCTGAACACACTATCAGTTCCTTCAGTCTTCTCTCTAACTCCTCCACTGGGAACCTCTTGATCAGTTCAGTGGTTAGCTGTGAGCATTTGCCTCTGAATATGTCAGACTCTTGCAAACCTCTAAGGAGACAGCTATATCAGGGTCCTGTCAGCATGACTTCTTGACATCCACATCAGCATCTACCTTTGGTGACTGCACATGGGATGGATACCCAGGTGGAATGGTCTCCAGACGGCCACTCCTTCAGTTTCTGTCCCATACTTTGTCTCCATATTTGCTCCCTTGAGTATTTTGTTACTCCTTCTAAGAAGGACCGAAGCACCCATAATTGGTCTTCCTTTTTCATGAGCTTTATGTGGTCTGTGAGTTGAATCTTGGGTATTTCTAGCTTCTGGGCTAATATCCAATTATCAGTGAGTGAATACTATGTGTGTTATTTTGTGATTGGGTTACCTCACTCAGGATGGTATTTTCTAGCTCCATCCATTTACCTAAGAATTTCTCGAATTCATTGTTTTGAATTACTTGGCCTTTTTTCCTTGCAGCTTTTAATATTCTATCTTACTTCTGTGCACTTAGTGTTTTGATTATTATGCAATAAGAAGGTTCTCTTTACTGGTTCAATCTGTTTGGTGTTCTATCGGCATCTTGTACATTTATGGCCATCTCTTTCTTTAGTTTGACTGAGTTTTCTTCTATGATTTTGCAGAAGATGTTTTGAGTCTTTTGAGCTGAGAATCTTCATGCTTGGTCTATTCCTATTATTCTTAGATTTGGTCTTTTCATTGTGTCTTAGATTTCCTGGATGTTTTGGGTTAGGAGTTTTATGTTTTGAATCTTCTTTGACAGTTGTATCAATATCGTCTAAGGCACCTTCTACACCTGAGATTCTCTCTTCTATCTCTTGCATTTTGTTGGTGATGTTTATATCTGTAATTTTTGACCTCCTTCCTAGGTTTTCCATTTCCAGATTTGACTCCATTTGTGTTTTCTTTATTGTTTCTACTTCTAATTTTCGATCTTGTACAGTTTTGTTCAATTTCTTCACCTGTTTGATTGTGTTTTCCTGTATTTCTTTAAGGGATTTATTCATTTACTCTTTAAGGGCTTCTACCTGTTTATCTGTGTTTTCTTGTATTTCCTTCAGTGAGTTATTTATATGCTCCTTAAAGGACTCTATTATCTTCAATAGATAGAATTTTAGGTCAGCTTCCTGATTTTCAGTTTTGTTGGTGTGTCCATGGCTTTCTTTGGTGGGAGAACTGGATTCTGATAATGCCAACATATATTGGCTTCTGTTGCTTACGAACCTACACTTGCCTCTTGCCATCTGGTTATCCGAGGTGTTAGCTGGTCTGGGTGTCTCTGTCTGGAACCTGCCTCTTTTGTCCCTGGGTTGCTGCAGGTCTCCTGGTAGGCCTGCAGTCCTGGCTGTTCCAGACCTCCTATAGGGCTGCATTTCTACAGTATTACGTACTCAGTGGCAGAGCAAAGGCATATGATAGGAACAACTGAAAGCTTCTATCTTGATCCACATGTGTAGAAAACATGAAATCCTTGTGTTCACAGATAACCACTAGGAAATCCAGGAATGTTAAACATTCATGGTTGTCTCTTCAAAAAAAAAAAAAAAAAAAAAAAGTGACATCTAACCTGTATTTCACACAGAAGACCAGGAATAGATCTGGTTTGTAGCCTAATAACCTCTGCAATGTATGGCCAGGCCACATCTGGCTCCCCCCAGAGTCTTATGTTTATCTCAGTCAATCTATAGCACTATTTCTCTAACATCCTTATTTACATATTGTTTATCTGAAGCCTGCTTTCCAAGTTAATTTATAGAACCCACCTTTATGGGAGATGTCACAGATATTTTACAAATAGGAATGATGGTGGTTTATAGACTGATGACCTTTGCATTATCTGTGTGACTGAGACCATACCACGTCTTCCTTCAGACCCTTAAAGTATTACATAATCTATAGAACTCATCTTTTTGGAGAATTCCAGATGTACTTTTTAACAAACAGTTTTGATGCAACCATGTCTTAAGCTTTGTTGTACACACAGGACTGAGTTAATTATTACCAGGAAACTATTTCAAGATTGTGCTTAATATTGCTGAAATAAAGTACCCAGCATCACAAAAAAAAAAAAAAAAAAAAAAAACAGGAAAGAAATAATATACATGTATGAATGTAAAATAAAATAAAATACAAAAAAAAAAAACAAAAAAAAAGAAAACTTCTCAACTACATAGTATCGAAAAAGTTTAATAGAATCATGTGATTATATGCATTTTTTTATTTCAACCCCTATTTTCTATATCTATTGCACCTAGATACTCCAAAGGATCTCCCTAATCTCTTCTCTTGTTATCCATGTCAATATTACATCAGTTTTTTCTATACTCATACAACAGAAATGATAGCAACATTAGATTATAAAACACAACTATGTAAATTTTCTTAAATAATTTTATATGAAAAAATATCTAATTTTTTTTAGATCACACAGAGGTCAAATGAGAAACCAATATGAATTGTGTCTTCAGCTATAGGAATATTTTTGGAAGCAGATCTTCTGGTTTCAACATAACTGCAGCCTAGTCCAGCTTCTTAGATGATGAGTGACAAAAGGTGCTTCATTATTTTTTTTATTATTTAGAGTTATAGATTATAAGATTATAAATTGGCATGAAAGTAACTTGTCAATATATCTTCAGAAAATATTTTGAGTAAACTCTAAAACTAGAGAGAATTATTATGTATCCTATACCACTTGCTACATATTCAATAGTAGCAAAATACAGCAGAGACAAATAGTAAGTACTATTTATTAGCTCCCTTGTACATTGGCCAAGTACTTAATCCTATTTGAGTAGGGTAGTTTGTCCATGAAGGGTAAGCTATTTGTTAATTAATTTAGGCTAGGTTTTGGCTTAGTTGACTAAGTTGGATTGGCTGTAGCCAAATTTCTTCCATTATGACTTATAGGAACAATGAAATATTGTGACTTGAAACCACTAAATTGTAGGGTATTTTTGCTATGAAACAATGGATAATGAATACAATATTATAACTAGAACATTCATTTTCATATATATGTAAAAGGTTTTTGATAATACAGCCTTATAATTTTAGGAAAGTAAATGAAAGCTATCACCAGATACAAATGTATGAAAGGCATATACTTTGATTTTTGTCCTAGTCCAATTCAGAGTCACTGGTTCTGTCTGGTGAGTTTCTTCCTCTTAAAGGTCAATCGTAGACTCAGACTTATTTGTAAGAAACCCTAGTACTTAAATGTATTCATATTAGCTGTCAATTAGTGAGAGATAAGAATTAAAAAGAACCCAGATTTAGTTGTTATGTGCTCTCATATTACTATTTGTTAAATTTTAATTACATGGCCTTAGCCAAAGTATAAAGGAACCTAGTAAATAAAGTCTTTGTATACAGGAAGAGGACATGTTACTTTATTTATTTACTTATTAATTTTATATATATATATATATATTATATATATATATATTATATAATAAACATATATATGCATATGTGAGATACTTTTTGACACATTTTTCCATTGTATCAATCTTCCTTCAGAAACTATCTTGAATGAATTCCAATGCTATAGCAAAAATGGAAATTAGAAATAGTAAGGAAACTTGTGGTTGGGGGAAAAAGAGTAAGAGGGAAGGAGAATGACATGAGAGTGAATACTGTTCAAATACATGATACAATTTAAAGAAATTTGCTTTATGAAGCCAAACACTATGGGCACTAAATATAAGCTAAAAAAAAAACAGAATAGTGGGCCAATTACCCTTTGCCATGTATTAAATAGCTATAAACCATCATTGATTTGTAAATGGATTGCTCATTGTCTCGGTTGCATGTTGGCTAAGAATGTATGCATATTTGGTGAGTCTCTGAAGGAATTACATATATTTTGATTCCGTTAGTCAAAACATAGTAAAATAAATACTACAGAGAAGTATCACAATAAATGTAGACATACAGAATTGAGGATCAACATATCAGCATTCTCATATTGACCATTTTAGTAGTTGCCAGTTCATTCATTATTAATATAAAAGATTAAGCTATTTACCAAGTTTATATTCTAGTGGATGATATAAATGATACTTCAATAGTTACTATATAGTTTAATATACTTCTACATCTGGAAATCTATGGTACTCAGAAAAAATAAGGAATTTTTGTAATCTGGACATAAGAATTTGTAAGCAAATATGAACAAACACAACAGTGAGTGCCAGCAAATGTGCTCCTCAGAAGAGCAGAGGACAACTTGTGGGAGTTTTAGTTTGTCTTGTTTGTATTCTTCTCACATGTCGGTTTCAGGCACAAAGTAAGGATATCAGTTTTGGTGACCATTATCTATCTACTGGCCCTATTTTATGTTTGAATATACAATATACTTGTTAATTCTACTGTCTTATACACAGAAAAATTAACAACTCTGAAAGCCAAACAGAATAAATAAAATAAATCAGAAAGAGTCTTAACATAGTTATAAAATTGATGATTCTAGTTTATATAATTTCTACTTCATAAATAATGGATTAGAAAAACATGGGTATTTGACTAAAATGAAATTATATTTAACAGGATTAAAGATGTCTAAATGAATTCTCTCATGAGCTATGAATAAATAAATGGTATATATAGTCCGTAATATTGATTATTATTCTCTCATGATAATAGCCCAAGCAACTTGACAAGTCAAATGAGTGGGGCTTGTAGGAAATATTTTCCAGTGAAAATGGTGATTTTTTTGCCTATAGGCCAGTATATAACATATTAATATCAACAAAGGAAGCTAGAATGAAATGTAAATCTAAAAGGGGTTATTTCAAACTATATTCAGACAAAATATTTATAAAGGAAATGTGAACAAAAAATAATTTTTCATAGAATATGTCATAGTATTTAGCCCATACTCTCTTTCTCCTGGAAATATCAAAGTAAAACAAGAAATAAATCAGAAAATAGAAAATCTATTGTGATGAAAATAACTGCAGAATATCATGGATAAGATATTACTAATATGTTTGCTTGTTCATAAAATGATGCAAAAACAATTTTGTGAATGTCTTGGCTTGTTTGAGAATGGCCAAAAAAAGTGCTTGGAAAATTAAGCAAATGAATTAACTTATCCTGTAATCAGAATATAAGATAGTGGTGGCATAAGAACTTGCTCTTAGAGATCACTGGGATGAAAGACCAAAATTTGGAATTGATGGAGATCATAGTGAAATCAAACAATGATGTATTTTCAAAAAACAATTTGTTGGTTATTACAATGTAAGGATAATTTTTATCAAGTCTGGCATTAGCCTCAGATGTTTGGTGGCATTTAGAGATATACCTGCATGCTAGTTAATGTTCTTCTTGCTGGCTCTTTGCAATTATTGATAGTTCTTGATTCAGTTAACAGCATGACCAGTAAGGGATTTGGAATAAAAGCCGAGCTTTTCGGCCAGGTTCCTAGTTTCCAGAGGTGTTTTCTATGAACTTGTGGGAAGGACTGGAAGTGTGAATTATACCCATTTATATAGATATATCCAAACACTATTATTTATTTATTTATTTATTTACTTATTTATTGTCAATGAATGTGAGATTATTAGGTAGTTGAATTTAAATGCTAACTCAGTTTCCTGGTACAATGTAACTAGTGCCTGTGCAGATAGTGAAAAAACATTGTATTATCTTGGTTTCTATTGTTGTGATAAATACCATGACCAAAAGCAACTTAGGGAGGAAAAAATATATTTGGCTTACATGTCCCAGTCACAGTCCATCATGGAGGAAAGTTGGAGCAGCAATCTGGAGACAGGAACTGAAGCAGAATGGTGGAGTACTACTTACTAGCTTGTTTCCAACAACTTCCTCAGCCTGCTTTTTGTTAGAGTTTAATACCATCCGCAGTGGAAGGGCCCTCCCACATAATCAGCCAGTAATCAAGAAAACGTCCCACAGACTTGCTTACAGACAATCTGATAGAAGCATTTTCTCAATTGAGATTCCTCTTCCCAGATGATTCTAGCTGCATCAAGTTGGCCAAAATAAACAAACAAAAACATGACTATCACAAGCATGTATCTTTACCTATTCTAACCATCTCAGTTTACATTTGCATTTTCATTTATAAATTTGTAGAGTCTTGCACTGTTTTTTATTGTTTTTATTGTTTACTTGCCTGAAGCCTTGCTTCAGTCTGTTACACTTCCAGGAATATGTGTGCTGTAGCCTGATCAAACCAATGCATGTTCCCTAAAGATCTAGTTATTTTTGAATCTATGCATGTTCAAGGTAATTAATCTCAAGTGATCAAGGATTTTGTTGTTGTTTTGTATCATTATAAGATAAAATTTCATGTGTAACATGAACTATACATATCCACCAAACTATGTATCTGAGGATGATCTTGATCTGATCTTCCTATATCCATCTTCTGTTTGCTTACCTTAAAAATATGTATCAACTCGTCTAGTTTATGTGCTATTGATTGTTAAACCCAAGGCTCTGTGCATAGTACATAAGCATACAATCAGCTGAACTACATTCTCAACCAGAAAGGTTTCTGAATACATTATGCATGGTGGAGGGATACATACATATGGTGTATGTATATATGACATATATATATACCAGTAGTTACCATGTTATATCTTTAACATGTAAGTAGTTTAATTTTACCCATTTGAAAGTTTTTATTTTTGAGGGGAGATACACATTCATTAAATTCCTTTTTTTCTTCCTCAAGGGCTTCCATAGCTTTTATTATATAATGCTTCTGTCATGTTTCAGAGTTACTTCACATATGTTAATGGGTTTATCCATTACTCTGTCTCATCAGTACTCTGAATCAGAATGTTGAAATTATGGCCCACTTTATCATCTCTAAAGAAATGGTGCCAAGTTCTTAAGGTCAATGGTTTATTTTGGGTGGTTTAGATCTTATTTTAGCCTTGATATTCCTCAGTAAATCAGAGTTCAGTGTGTCCAATACCATGGGCTGAAGCAGCAAAATATTAGTGATTTTAAAAAATGAAATTCACAAATATAGGATAGGTACTAATTGCTTTTTATATGTCTTTTCTTTTTCTAAATTCATGGTGTAATGGTAAAAATGGCTCAATCTGGCAATTCTAGCAACAAAACTTTTACCAAAGAGATTTGTCACAATCTAGGAATCTCTTTGTGAAGCCTATCACTATTAGTTCCTTGATATCAAAGATTATATTTTTCAATTTCACTTGTGTGTATGTGTATGTGTTTTTGTGTGTAGTGAGTGTATATGTTTGAGAGAGAGAGAGAGAGAGAGAGAGAGAGAGAGAGACAGAGAGAGAGAGACAGAGAGAGAGACAGAGACAGAGACAGAGACAGAGACAGAGACAGAGATTGAGTGGAGCTGTTTGGTCATTTTGCTGGAGACATGTCTAAGTTCTCTTTAATCATTCTTTTTAGTAGTTACTATTCCTGAAATCTCCTCAAGCACAAGGTTTACAAGTACCTGCATATCTAGGCCTTCTCAAAGACATGATATGTGAAATTTCTTGAACTACTATGAGAAGTCACTATAGTTCATCTACTACAAGATTATTATGTTAAATCAAGATAACTTTAGACATCTATTAGAGTATTTTTAGGGCCTATACTTGGAGGCTTATTGGATTTTAGACAGTTCAAGTATAACCATCAAAAGTGAGCTATCTGTTAGGATTAAAAACGTTCCTTGCCACCATAATATCTAGTAACAGAACATTAACTTTTAGGCAAAACTTCTAATTATACTCATGAAAATAAAAAGTAAATATCACGCTTCACTTTTATTTAGGTTTATTTTTCCAGACCAGCAATACTTGTTCTTAATAAATTAGAATTGGTAGGATGTTTGCTATGTTACAGTTTAGAAACTGTTTGTTTTGAGAAAATTAAAGCATTAGGACCAATCTACCACCTACATGGAAAATCTCCTTATTATAATTTTCAATAAGAAAATTCTGCTTGGAGTGAAATTTCGATTAGAGTTTAAAATAAAACAAATTTATTCTGAATTCATTAATATAGTAATGAGCTATGGATTGCAGATATATCCATTTTCACTACTAGCAAAATGTGATAAAAAGGGATTTAGGAATTAATGGGACTTTTGAAATGGTGTTCGGGCATTTGAAAACTGAATTTGCGGTTCTATAATTGATAGTACTTACTGCTCTTGCAGATAATACATTTGATTCCCATCACCTACATCAGATGGCTTGTTATCACTTTTATTTCTAGCTCCATGGAAACTGACGCTTTTGGAATACATGGGTACCTGTACTCATGTATCTACACCCCCACATGGGTACATATATATGTATATAATTAAAAATAAGATTTGAAAAATAAAACCTGAAGATTGCATTAAATTTCTCTTCCTTCTGAAAATCTCTTAAAGATGATCTAGAGAGTTCAGGATGAAAATGTCCATACACATCTCTCATCATCCTCCAACTTTGTACACAATAAGTAGAAACATTATAGACATCATTCATTTCTAAAGTAAATGAAGATTCAAATTAATAGGTTGAGAGCATGTATTCTCTGAAAACAATGAAATTTCATTTGGTCTAGCCAAGGATCCTAAAAGCTGACAGAGAATTATGTTGAGAAAACTTAGCAAAAAGTTTTTTCCTAAAGGACCCCACTGGACATTGTCAGTATTGAAGGCCCAAGGCTGTTTGTCATTTATGGCTTCTTTACCAACCAGACAAAAAAGAAAACAGCATAGGAGGTGAAAAATACAAGCTCAGCAGAATGAGTTTCTGAAGTCCAGAAGCAAAAGTATTTTTCACCTAAAACTCAGAGATGATTTTCTTTTTAGAGTGACAGCTAGCACTATCACTCTTACACATTTAGGACAATAGTTAAAATTAAAGCAAGAGAAAGATAGAAATGTTAACGGAATTGTAAGCAGCCAGATCTCATATATACAGTGAGTAGAGATATAAAATGGTACAAAATGGCTATTGCATTTAAGCAAATGCTCGAGAAATTTCTGATAAACATCTTAGTTGATTCTGTGGGCCTTGTTCTCATAGTGTCCATGATACCTCTGGCTTCTACAGTCCTTCCTCTCTTTTGTGCAGTTCTCATAATCAGACAAAAGAGTCAGATAGAACTTCTCTCCCACAGTTTACCATTCTATTCAAGTGTTTTTTTAAACATAATCAGGGTCTAAACCTCCAGCCTGAGAACAGGTAAAAAGGAAACACCTGTGATGTCTGCTGGTAGAAGCTCTAATCCTGATGTTGGCCTCCAGACTTATACTTCTCAGACCTTTGATGGGCCATTGACAAGGATACCAAACAGCTAGAGATAGACATCACTAATCTGAAGAAATCCCTCGTTTCGATGTCTGAATTGATCTCCAAAAATTGCAAAGGACTTTATTGGACTTGATTTATTCTTCTACAATAGAAAAGACTGTGCACAGCTCTTGACTGTGTACAGCCCTTAAAGAAGAATGTTGCCCTTACATAAACAAGACAGGGATGGTTAAAGAGAACATGAAAAAGGTCAGAGAAGGCCCAGAGAAATGACAGAAAGAGAAAGAGGAATATGAGAGCTGGTACAAGGATTGGTTTTCAACCTCTCTATGGTTGTCAACCCACTTCCTCCCATCTTGGGACCATTAACTGGGTTATCTCTGCTGATTTCTTTTAGTCCGGGCCTTAAATAGGCTGACTAACTTTGTGATACAACAGATAGATAATTCGGTAGCAAAACCTATTCAGATACATTAGCATAAAATAGCTATGGAGGAACATGAGACTCAAGATGAGGTTGTTACTTTATCCAGGGTTTCCTCAAACCCATCTCCACCCAACCTAAAAGAGGGGACTTCCATCCCCAGACCAAGCAGAAAGGGGCTACCTAGAACCCTCTCTGTCTAGCGATCTGAATTCTTGCTTAGGCTTCGAGGCTAAGCACTGCAAGGGAATATAAATAAAAGTTTAAAATATCAAAAAAAAAAAAAAAAGAAAAAAATGTGATAAGGATACTAAAATTGATGAGTTTTTTGGCAGGGTTGTGAGTGGTGAAGGACTATTTTCTTTAAAGGGATGGCCACTGGGAGTTTGGATATACTCTAGTAATAACTAGAATATGGCAACATAAATTGGACTTGTGCTTGCTTACTTACTTGCTTGCTTGCTTGCTGCTTTCTTCTTCTTCTTCCCATTCTTCTTCTTCCCCTTCCTCTTTCCCTTCCCTTTCCTCTTCATTGTCTTCTTCTTCTCCTTCTCCTTCTCCTTCTCCTTCTCCTTCTCCTTCTCCTTCTCCTTCTCCTTCTCCTTCTCCTTCTCCTTCTCCTTCTCCTTCTCCTTCTTCTTCTTCTTCTTCTTCTTCTTCTTCTTCTTCTTCTTCTTTTTGTGAGGGTAGGTCAGAAGGGCTGGGGTTGGACCTGGGAGGACTGGGAATTGAGTGTGATTGGGGTTCATGATGTGACATTCCCAAATAATCAATAAAACTATTATGAATAGAAAAAAAAAAAAACAGCCCAGGTGGTTGACGAGACTTTTGTATAGTAAGATGAGAGCATTCTACTCAGCACAAAATGGGAACAAATCACTGATACACCCAGAAGCATAGATAAGAAAACTCATCCTGCAAAATGTATGCTTTATGAAAGAGGGCTTATAAAACTAGGTTATACTTTTTCCTACATTCTATTTTGTGTGCTATTAATTATAATGATATATTATACTAATGAACTTAAGAAATTTAACAGATATTAAAAGTAATTTACTAAGAGTAATGTAAGATGCTTGTGTATACAAGAGATTTTTTTTAAAGAACTTACTAGATTATATATATTATAAAAGAAGATTGGGTCACACAAATGCATGTTGCTATAAAAATGGAGCACATGAGTATGCAAGATAAGTACATTGTCTTATATGTAAACTTAATAGCATTAATGATTTTACTGTTGGTATACTATTTTCTCAAAAACATTTGAAGTACATGAAAACAAGATAGATTAATGAGCAGTCAAGGGATAAATGCACTAATAGATGGTAAAATGTGTAGTAAAACTTCAGGGTAGTGTCTAAGAACTCATAATTTGGAAGTTCAGTGAAAAAATTCTTAAAATTTTACTTATATTTAGAACATTTTATAGTATAATTTTACAAATGTTATAAATCACTTTGTAAAAGTGCCTGTGAAAATATGAATTCTTACTAAAGTACACAGATATCTGAACTAATTTAGAAGAAATTCTATAAATATTATTTAAATTGTACTTTATAGAAATATAAATACAGAACAAGGTAGGTTTGCTGGCATAGTGTGATAATATCAGCTACTTAGAAGGATGGCATAAGAGAACCACAAGTTCAAGGCTCGCTTAGGTTACATAGTCTATTCAAAGCCAAACTCAGCAACATATTGAGGCTCCATTTGAAAATAAAATGTTAAAAGGAGAGTTTGGGAGATTGTTTAATGTTAAAGAACTCATCTATCATGTGGAAGATTTAAGATTTAATCTAGAGAGGGAGCAGGAGAGGAGGGAGGGAAAGATGAAGGAGGGAAGCAACGGGGAAGGAAGGCATGGGGAGACAGAAAGAGGGAAAAGAAGGAGATAGAGAGAGGGGAACAAATAAAGAGCATAGGAGGCTGTTTAATTCAATGGGTTTTTGATAGACAGTTGCTCAAAGTATTCAAAAAGAAAATGTAAGGTGACAAGGATCATAGTTGGAAGTTACTGAATAACAAGATTTCCGTTCATTATTTGAGGAGCTTAGTGAATAAACATGGAAAGAACTAAAATCACTTTCTAAACTCTTGAGATCACATTTAAAAGATTTGATTATAAAAGTTGTATTTCCAACAGGAACTCAGGAGCAGCCGAGGACAGGAGACTTCTATTCTCCATCTGCAACCCGAAGATAAGGTGTCCCACAACCCTCCATACCCATAAGCTGCCTCTAGAGAGCTGCTCTCCAGGAGTGCTGACATACCTAAGATCACAGGCTTGCAGGACCATAGGAGGGATAAGCACCAGTAAGAGACAGCAAGACCAATAAACACCAGAGATAACCAGATGACAAGAAGCAAGCACAAGAACCTAATTAACAGAAACCAAAGCATACTTGGCATCATCAGAACCAAGTTCTCCCACAGCAGCAAGTCCTGGATACCCCAAAATACCAGAAAAGCAAGATTCAGATTTAAAATCATACTCATGATGATGACAGAGGACTTTAAGAGGGACCTAAATCCCTTAAAGAAATAAAGGAGAACACAAGTATACAGGTAAAAGCACATAAAGAGGAAACACAAAAATTACTTAAAGAATTACAGGAAAACACAACAAAACAGTGAAGGAATTTTAAAAATATATCCAGTATCTAAAAATGCAAAGAGAAACACCAAAGAAATCACAAAGGGAGACAATCATGAAGACAGAAACCTAGGAAAGAAATCAGGAGTCACAGATGCAAGCATCACCAACAGAATACAAGAGATAGAAGAGAGAAACTCAGATGCAGGAGATACCGTAGAAAACGCTAACACAACTGTCAAAAAATTGTAAAATGTAAAAAGCTCCTAATCCAAAAGATCTAGGAAATCCAGGACACAACAATAAGACCAAACCTAAGGATAATAAGTATAGAAAATAGTGAAGATTCTCAACTTAAAGGGCCAGTAAATATCTTCAACAAAATTACAGAAGAAAACTTCCCTAGCATAAAGATGTCTCCATGAACATACGAGAAGCCTACAGAACTCCAAGTAGACTGGACTAGAAAAGACATTCTACCTGTCACATAAGAGTCAAAACACCAAATGCACAAAACAAAGAATATTAAAAGCAGTAAGGGAAAAGGGTCAAGTAACATAGAGGTAGACCTATCAGAATTACATCTGACTTCTCAACAGAGATTTTAAAAGCCAGAAGATCCTGGACAGGTTCATACAGATCCAAAGAGAACACAAATGCCAGCCCAGACTACTATACCTAGCAAACTCTCAATTACAATAGATGGAGAAACCAAGATTTTCCATGACCAAACCAAATTTACACAATATCTTTCCACAAATCAAACCCTGTAATGGAGAATAGATGGAAAATACAACATAGAAAAAGGAAGAAAGTAATCTTTCAACAAACTCCAAAGAAGACATCCACACAAGCATAATTCCAACTCTAGCAACAAAAATTACAGGAAGCAACAATTATTACTCCTTAATATCTCTTAACATCAATGGACTCAATTACCCCAATAAAAAGACATAGACTAACAGATTGGATACATAAACAGGACTCAGGATTTTGCTGCATACAGAAAAAAAACCACCTCAGTGAAAAAGACATACACTACCTCAGAGTAAAAGGCTAGAAAAAAATTTCCAAGCAAATGGTCTCAAGAAACAAGCTGAAGTAGCCATTCTAATATCGAAGAAAATCACCTTTCTACCAAAACTTATCAAGAAAGACAAGAAAAGACACTTCATATTAAAAAAAGAAAACCTACCATAATGAACTCTCAATTCTCAATATCTATGCTCCAAATGCAAGGGCACCCAAATTCATAAAATAAACTTTATTAAAGCTCAAAGCACACATTGTACCTCACACAATAATAGTGGGAGACTTCAACATCCCACTCTCATCAGTGGACAGATCATGGAAAAGAAAACTAAACAGATACACAGTAAAACTAAGAGACGTGATGAATAAAAATGGATTTAACAGATATCTATAGAACGTTTCATCCAAAAAAAAAAAAGAATATAAGTTTTTCTCAGCACCTCATGGTACCTTCTCCCAAACTGACCATACAATTGGTCACAAAAGAGGCCTCAACTGATATAAGAAGATTGGAATAATCCCATGCATCCTATCAGAGCACCACAGACTAAGGCTGGTCTTAACTAACAAGAAAAACAGCAGAAAGCCCACATACTCATGGAAGCTGAACAACTCTCTACTCAATAACAACTTGGTCAAGGAAGAAATAAAGAAAGAAATTAAAGACTTTTTAGAATTTAATGAAAATGAAAGCACAACATACTCAAACTTACTGGACACAATGAAAACAGTGCTAAGAGGATAATTCATACCACAGAGTGACTCCAAAAAGAAACTGGAGAGAGCATACACCAGCAGCTTGACAGCACACCTGAAAGCTCTAGAACAAAAAGAAGCAAATACACCCAAGAGGAGTAGACAGCAGGAAATAATCAAACTCAGGGCTGAAATCAACCAAGTAGAAACAAAAGGAACTGTACAAAGAATCAACAAAAATAGGAGCTGGTTCTTTGAGAATATCAACAAGATAGATAAACCCTTAGCCAGATTAACCAGAGGGCACAGAGACAGTACCCAAATTAATAAAATCAGATCTGAAAAGGGAGACATAACAGAAACTGAGGAAATTTTTAAAATATCATCAGATCCAACTACAAAGGCCTATAATCAACAAAACTGAAAATCTGGATGAAATGGACAATTTTCTAGTCAGATATCAGATACCAAAGTTAATTCAGGATCAAATAAACCATCTAAATTGTCCTGTAACTCCTAAAGAAATAGGGGCAGTCATTAAAAGTCTCTCCACCAAATATAGCCCAGGACCAGATGGTTTTTGGGTTTTGGTTTTCTATCAGACCTTCTAGGAAGACCTAATACTGTTCCACAAAACAGAAACAGAAGGAACACTACCAAATTCATGCTATGAAGCCACATACCTAAATCACACAAGGACCCAATAAAGAAAGAGGACTTTAGATCAACTTATCTTATGAATATCAGTGCAAAAATACTAAATAAATTTCTCACAAATCAAATCAAAGAACACATCAAAGCAATCATTCACCATGATCAATTAGGCTTAATTCCAGGGATGCAGGGGTGGTTCAATATGTGGAAATCCATAAATGTAATTCACTATATAAGGAAACTCAAAGAAGAAAAAACCTTATGATCATGTCATTAGATGCTGAGAAAGCATTTGACAAAATTTAATACCCCTTCATGGTAAAAGTCTTAGAAAGAGAAGGAATTCAAGGCCCATACTTAAACATAGTAAAAATAATATACAGCAAACCAGTAGTCAACATTAAACTAAATGGAGAGAAACTTGAAGCAATCCCACTAAGATCAGGGACTAGACAAGGTTGCCCACTCTCTCCCTATTTATTTAATATAGTATTTGAGGTCCTATCCAGAGTAATTACATCTGATTGAGGGCTAATATCCAGTATATACAAAGAACTCAAAATTTTAGATTACAGATAACCAAATAACCCTGTTAAAAATGGGGTACAGAGCTAAATAAAGAATTCTCAACTAAGGAATAGTGAATGGCCTAGAAAAACCTAAGAAATGTTCAACATCCTTAGTCATCAGAGAAATGTAAATCAAAACAACACTGAGATTCCACCTGACACCAGTCAGAGTGGCTAAGTCAAAAACTCAGGTGACAGCAGATGCTGGCGAGGATGTGGAGAAAGAGGAGCACTCCTCCATTTTTGGTGGGATTGCAAGATGGTACAACCACTATGGAAATCAGTCTAGTAGTTCCTCAGAAAGTTAAACATAGTACTACCTGGGATCCAACTATACCACTCCTGGGGATACACCTTAAAAGATGCTCCATAATATAACAAGGACATATGCTCCACTATGTTCATAGCAGCCTTATTTATAATAGCCAGAAGCTAGAATGAACCAGATGTCCTTCAACAGAAGAATAGATAAAAAATATGTGGTACATTTACACAATGGAGTGCTATTCAGCTATTAAAAACAATGACTTCATGAAATACTTAGGCAAATGGATGGAACTAGAAAGTATCATTGTGAGTCAGGTTACCCAGTTACAAAACAATACACATGATATACACTCACTGATAAGTGGATATTAGCCTAAAATCTCAGAATAGTCAAGATACAATTAACAGATCACTTGAAGCTCAAGAAGAAGGAGATGTGGATGCTTCAAGTCCTTCTTAGAAGGGGGAATATAATACTCACAGGAGGAAATACAGAGGTAAACTGTGGAGCAGAGACTGAAGGAAAGGCCACCAAGAGACTGGACCGCCTCAGGATCATTTCATGTACAGACACCAATCCAAACATTATTGCAGATGCAAGAAT